>JAJPUD010024753.1:0-18360 GCA_023553655.1 Myrmecobius fasciatus
AGTAGTAGTAGTAGTAGTAGTAGTAGTAGTAGTAGTAGTAGTAGTAGAAGCAGAAGTAATTACTATTTGTTAGTTATAAAAAGTGCTTTACATACCTTATTTCATTTGATGTTCACAATAACCCTTTCAGATAGGGAGAGGAGACAGAGAGACAGAGAGAGAGAGACAGAGAGACAGAGAGAGACAGAGACAGAGAGACAGAGACAGAGACAGAGATAGAGAGAGAGAGAATAGATTGATCCAATATCACAAGTATTGGAGGTTGAATGGAGGCATGGTGGTGAAATACCTGCTGGACCTGATCATAGCTGGATCTCACCTGGAGAATTTTGCTCAGTTCCAGATAGTTTAGGAAGAACATTGACAAATTAAAGTAGGCTCTGAAGAGGAGGACCAGGGTGTGAAGCATCTGGAAACCATGATGAAGCTGAAGGAATTGGGAATGTTTAGCTTGGAGAAGAGAAGGCTAGGGGAAAGGTATGTGATCAGTATCTGAAAGGCTTTCCTTAAAAATGGAGAACCCCAGTGATACAAGGAGAGCAAAGGATCCTTTATTTAGAGGCAGAAGTTTTTCTAAATCTCTGGGCCTTAGTTTTCCTAGGCATAAAAAGAGGGGATTTGACTTGATGAGATGCAAAACTCTTCTGCTCCTCATTTCTTGAGCATGGCCTGAACCATGTATTTGGGAAATATTTACAAAACATTTTACAAAGATTTACAAAATAAAGATACAATAAGATACAGATAATAATAAGGCATTACATTTGAAAACAAAGTCAATTTGTAGCCCTTCAATGAGATGCAAGGCTCTTTCCTTCCCTTATTTCTTGAGTGTGGCTTGACCAGATTAAAATATATAAATGTGAAATATTTACAAAACACTAACACATATATAATGACATATTGGGACATAAAGATACACAGTGACACACTAAAGTGCCTATAAGAAGACATATGCTGACACATTGTGACCTGCAAGGACATAGTGGTATATACAGTTCCTCATCTATAAAGTGAGCTGGAGAAGAAAATGGCCAATCACTCCAGTATTGTTGCTGAGAAAACTCCAAATGGAGTCTGGAAGAATCGGACACAACTGTAAAATGACTGCACCATGTTAAATGTTTTCCTCCAGAAGAGTAATATGGAAATCTCTTTTTCTAAGCTTGCCGTCTCTCCCCAGGTAACTTTTCTTTTGACCTTCAAATAGAATATTGTAGGATCACAGTTTTAAAGACTACTTGGAGATCTTCCAGTCTAACCCCCTGATTCTGGGACAGTGAGCTGGTATAGTTAATAGAAAGATGGACTTGGAGATAGGAAGATCTGAGAGAGAGAAGAAATGAGAAAGGAAGGACTCTTACTAGTTGTGTGATTCCAGACAAGTCATTTAACCTCTCAAACTAAGTTTCCTCATTTATGAAGAGTATCATAGCATCCCCTGCCTCTTGGATCAAATAAGATAATATATGTAAAATGTTTTGCAAACTCTAAAATGCTAACTGTTTTACTCAGTGTCACACAGGTAATGAGTGATGGAACCAGGATTTGAACCTAGTTTTTCTTACAATTTACTTCCTCCACTGCCCCTCTAATACTATGTTCCAGTGACACTCCTGCTTGCTGTCTCTCATAAAAGACAGCCCATCTCCCTATGCTATGCATTTTCCAGTGGTTTTCCTGTAGCTTGGAATACTCTCTTCCTCATCTCCATTCACTGGCTTCCTTCAAGAGTCAGCTAAAACTGCACCTTCTGCAAAAAGCCCTTCCAGTGCTAACATCTTCCTTTTATTGATCATCTCCAATTTATCTCATAAATAGCTTGTTTGTACAAAGTTGTTTGCCTGTTATCTCCCTGATTTGCCTGTGAGCTCCCTAAAAACAGGGCTTGCTTTTGTCTTTTTTTTCTTTTTGCATCTCAGGACTTAGCATAGTGCCTGCTTAATGCTTAAATGCTTGTTGACTTGATTAGAAGCCGTAGAAAAGGAAAAGTTCCAGGTTCATATGAGTATGGGGTTAGTCTAGCTACTTTTCTCATCAGACTAAGTCTTATCTGAAGGGAGAGTAGGAGGACTGACATGTGGGATAGCAAGCATGGTCCTGAACATGCTCAAACGAAGGCAGCCTTTACTACCTCTGCTCCTGGGATTGAGAGTGAGAGCTTCTTTGAAAAGTTGTCTGGTTTAAAAGTGTCAAACAGGAATGGGATACACGTACTATTTATACACATAGACACACACATGTACATACTTTTGCACAGACACATTCACAGAGTTGCATATATAGATAGGAAAACACATATCCACTGACACTTTGTTGCTATTGTGTTTGCACAAGACATTCATGGAGTTACATATATAGAGATGCTGATAGGAAAACACACATATCCACTGATACTTTGTTGATGTTGTATTTACACAAGACACATTCACAGAGTTGCATGTATAGATACAGAGAGGAAAACATATCCACGGATACTTTGTTGCTATTGTGTTTGCACACAGACATTCACAGAATTGCATATATAGATACAGATAAGAAAAAATGCACACATATCCATTGGTACTTTGTTGTTGTATGTATGTATTCACACATAAAACAGTAATATATGCTGATACTCAGATATATTTGATACCCAAAGGCACCCTTTTATACACAGCTGCACAGGGATACACACAAACATAATGACATCCACATTGCCCCTCAATGACATGTACAGATATAGAGACATACGATACACTGGCATGTTGACATGCAACTAACAAACATGTATATACTGTTTTTTTATTTGCCAAACATATGCATGGGTAATTTTTCAACATTGACCTTTGCAAAGCCTTCTGTTACAATTTTTCCCCTCCTTCCCCCAACTCCCTCCCCTAGATGGCAAGTAGTCTAATACGTGTTAATTATGTTAAAATACATGACAAATTGAATATATGTATGCATATTTATAGTTATCTTGCTGTACAAGAAAAATCGGATCTATAAGAAAAATAACCTGAGAAGGAAAACTAATTGTAAGCAAACATCAATAGAGAGCATGAAAATGCTATGTTGTGGTCCACACTCAGATCCCACAGGCCTCTCCCTGGGTGTACATGGCTTTCTTCATCACTGAACAATTGGAAGTGGTTTGAAACATCTCATTGTTGAAGAGAACATGTCCATCAGAATTGATCATCATATAGTATTGTTGTTGCCATGTATAATGATCTCCTGGTTCTACTCATTTCACTCAGCATCAGCTCATGCAAGTCTCTCCAGGCCTCTCTGAAATCACCTTTGTGGTCGTTTCTTACAGAACAATAGTATTCCATGATATTCATATATCATAATTTATTCAGCCATTCTCTAGCTGATAGACATCCATTCATTTTCCAGTTTCTAGCCACTACAAAAAGGGCTGTCACAGACATTTTTGCACATGTAGGTCCCTTTCCTTCCTTTAAGATCTCTTTGGGATATAGGCCCAATAGAAACACTGCTGGGTCAAAGGATATACACTATTTGATAACTTTTTGAGCATAGTTTCAAATTTCTCTCCAGAATGGTTGGATCTATTCACAGTTCCACTAACAATGTGTCAGTATCCCAGTTTTTCCACATCTCTTCCAACATTCATCATTACTTTTCCCGCCATCTTAGCCAATCTGACAGATGTGTAGTGGTATCTCAGAGTTGTCTTAATTTGCATTTCTCTGATCAATAGTGATTTGGTGCACCTTTTCATATGACTAGAGATAGAAAATTGTTCATATCTTTTGACCATTTATCAATTGAAGAGTGGATTGAATTCTCATAAATATGAGTCAATTCTCTACATATTTTAGAAATGAGGCCTTTATCAGAACCCTTAAATGTAAAGATGATTTCCCAATTTATTGCTTCCCTCCTAATCTTGTCTGAATTAGTTTTGTTTGTACAAAAACTTTTTAACTTAATATAATCAAAATTATCTATCTGGTATTCAATTAAGAGTTCCAGTTCTTCTTTGGACACAAATTCCTTCCTTCTCCACAGGTCTGAAAGGTAAACTATCCTATGTTCCTCTAATTTGCTTATAATATCACTCTTTATGTCTAAATCATGAGCCCATTTAGATCTTATCTTGGTACACACATGGATATACTGTCGTACAAATATACATAGACACATACATACATCAATATATAACACCAAGCAAACACACCAGTGTACAGAGATGTATGCTATACATTGACATATAAGATACACATGTGTAGACACAGTGGCACATTAATAGACTGATGGACATACCTGGGCATTCAAGGAGATAACATGGATATATACATTTATATGCAGACTGGTTCACTGAAACACTTTAACATATGGCATTACCCTGATCTCCACATAGGGATACTGATACACTTGCATATACACTGATAACAAATGGTGACAGACACATACTACTCCCCATAGATACAAACAGACACCCAGAATCATCCTGATACCCACACAAAGTCTCTCCCCCTGTTCACACATAGACATAGGCATTTATATTGACAAAAACTCTCCCTTCCTCTTGGAGATTGACAGATCCTCTTACTTCCTTTGACTGGATGTTTCCTTTAAAAGCCTCCTCTGTTGGTAACAGATTGGAGACCAATAGGCATTTGTCAGAGAAAAGTGTACCTAGTCATGCTGGAAATGGGCTTTGGGATGAGTGTGGGAGCTTGAACTCACCATAAAGGGGAGAAGCCTGGCACTGAGCAGGCTCTGTGATTGCTACAATGCTGCAGGCTGGCCCAGCACTGTTATCGGAGGTGGCAGGCGCTCTAGCCCAGAAAGGAGCACATTACAGTAAGTAATAGCTTAGTTGTAGCCAGTTTGTAACAGAGGTGACCTCCCTGCATCCCCTGCTGGCCTACCCTCATGGATCGATGGCACCTCTCAGTGCCTTGACTAACAACACTCCATCCCTCTCTTTTCAAGAGCAACAATCAGAATGGGGAAACTCCACAAAGTGGGGGTTGGGGGGGGAGGAGAATCTATTTGGACTGCTAGGAGAAGGCTGAGGAAGATGTTTTTACTATAGGATATTGGAGCATACAGGGAACTTAGAGTTCATTGTAAGAGCTGTTTGAAGCCTCTTCAGAGGCTTCCTGGTCTTCCCCCTCTGCGTCTGGTCAGCACAAGTCAAGTGTGTAGAGTGAAGAGGAGGTGAGAGGTGTGCTCTGCTTTGTATGGTCCATTTGTCAGATTTGCTAAAGTGGAAATGCTTTTTTCAACTATGGGTTTGAGTGAAATGGTCTTTGAAGTCCCTTCAAGTTTTAAGACTATGAATTTTGGCAGCCCATTGCTGATAACACATCAGTCCACTGTGGGAAGAAGATCCCACAATTTGGAATCTTTTACAGGACAAAAATCCTATTCTAATAGGAAAAGGAGGATGGGGCAGGATTTCCTTGTTTAGCCTATAGTATGTTCAACTCTACAGTATCAATATCTTAGGATGCTGACTTACAGTCCCATTTAAACATCTCAGGACATGGATCTGACACCCAGTAGCCTTAATTAGCTCCATCCCTAAGCAACTTGTCTTAGCAATGATCAGCCTTCTCTTCTTTCCCATGAACTCTGGCTCTTCTCTGCACTCTGGCTCTCTTTGGTTCCAGTTTTCCTTTGGCATATCCTCTTGGAATCATGCTCCAGCTGCTCCAGCTTGGATTTCCTCATCATCTGGCTATACTTGGTGGTTATATCTGATTTAAAAATTTCAGTCAAAGGCACCCTCTTACTCCCAGTAAAAATTTCAGTGCTGTCTTTGACTTTTACCTTCCTCTCTGCCCCTCACATTTGGTCAGTCACTGACTCCTGTCAATTCTATCTTCAGAATATCTCCTTTCTTTTTAGGATCTCTAGGTGATCCTCTATGTTTCAGAAACAGGAAATTCCACCACCTCAAAAGAATCACAAATATGAGTGATCCAAAAGATGATGGAATGATGCATGGTGTGACACAATCAGCATTTTGATGATGATTAGATTATAATGATGATATGCTTGCAGAAGTCTCCAGAATGCTGTATTTGATGTTGGAGGACCTGGATTCAAATGCAAGTTCAATGATATGACCTCTGTGAAGTTACTCATCTCCTCTGAGACTCAGCTTCCATTTAATTTGTTTAATGAAAGAGGTTTGAAGAAGAGGTTTGCCTCAATAATTTAAAAGGTTTCATCCAATTTTAAATCTGGGTTCACACAATCCTAAATTGACAAAAATGATGACATGAAGAACATATTCTATGTATGATTGGAAAAGGAGATAGGCTAGTCATGATGGAGAATAAGATGTAGACCAGATGGATAAAATGGAATGCTATAATAGTATTCATAGAATGGAACCAGAGGAAGGCCTCCTTTATATTTTTCTGATTCAAGGAGGACTCTTGGAGAAACTTGAATAAGAATTGGACAGGCTGGAAAAGGATAGAGGAGTTGTAATCCTTATTGATAGAGGTGCCACCCACATTGGTAAGGGTATTGGAGTATTATTTCTTTTTTGTTCTTTCTGCTACTCCCTTTGTTTAGGATCTTATTATCTCTCATTAGAACAGCCCTGGTCTTCAAATTGGTCTTCCTGCTTTGAGACCTCTGCTTCCAGCCCATTTTTTAACATAATGTTCCAGGATCCCTAATTCATTGCTTTGGCATGCTCTCTCCTCTTCTTCCTCCTCCTCCTCTTCCTCCTCCTCCTCCTCCCCCTTCCTTCTCCTTTTCCCTTTTTCTCCCTCTCTGCCTCTCTCTGTCTCTGTCTCTGTCTCTCCTTACCCATCAAAGATCTTCAGGAAGTTTGTGGTTGGAATAAAATTCAAACTCATCACTCTGATAGACAAGGCTATCCACAAGCTTGTCTGACTTGCTCCACTCCTATCCCTGCCTTCTAATTTCCTCCTCACATACTTTATGCTCCATTCAAACAGGTTACTCATGATCCAGCACTCTTCTGATTTTCCTGCCTTTTGTTTGCTTGCTTTTCTTGTGCCTGAAATGTCTTTCCTGACTCTAATCCTCACCTGTCAAAATTCTATGCATTTTTAAGCCTCACTTGATCATTGTTTGGGCCCTGATGGCTCAGAATGAGTGTAAATATTAATAGTCTCTATTTTGACCAGAAAATCTGAGCATCTTCCTTTCTCAGACTGATTTTTTTAACTAGGTAAAAGAGATCATTTTTTGCCTTATTTCTTACCTAGCCTTAATCACTGAATGGGAATTGCCTCAATCAAACTGAAACCTGGGAAGGTCTCCCATTGAATCCAGGGCTATTTCCACTCATCCTGATTTATATTTTGCTTCTGGATCCAGATGGTGGTGACTTTGCACAACCCTCTCTCCCTTAAATTCAATTCATTTGTGCGTCATGGCATTACCTCCTTAATGTCATAGTCCTCTTTGAGAATTACCTCCAATTGGAACCATTTGGAAGGGATCTCTATCTCTCTTCTCTGGTCTCAGAAGAATTTTTTTTTTTGCATAGTAGGTGTGACACTTTTGGGGTCAGAAGATCTGAATTCAAATCCTAACTCAGTCACTATCTGTGTGATCCTGGGTTGGTCATTGAACTTCTTTTGGCCTCAGCATTCATATTTATAAAATGATAATAGTAACACTAATTTGACAGATTATTATGAAGATCAAATGAAATCTGTTCACTTCATTTTGCATCAATTCATATAAATCTTTCCAGATTTTTTTGAAATCCACTTGCTCATCATTTCAATCCATTATAATCATATACCACAACTTGTACAGCCATTCCCCAGTTGATAGGCATTCTCTCAATTTTCAATTCTTTGTCACTACAAAAAGAGCTTCTACAAATAAGTCCTCCCCATTCCCACCCCCACTTTTAAAGACTCCCTTAGAGATAGAGACCTAGTAGTGCATTGCTGGATTAAAGGGTATATAGAGTTTTATAGCTCTTTGGGCATACTTCCAAATTACTTTCCCAGATGGTTAGGTCAGTTCATAACTCCACCAGCAGTGCATTAGTGTCCCACTTTTCTCATATCCCCTCCAACATTTATTATTTTCTTTTTCTGTCACATTAGCCAATTTGATAGGTTTGATGTGGTAACTCTGAATTGTTTTAATTTGTATTTTGCTAATCAACAGTGTTTTAGAGTGTTTTCATGTCTATAGACTGCTTTGATGTCTTAATCTGAAAACTACCTGTTTATATCTATTGACTGTTTATTAATTAAAACAGCAAAATTTATTGAACACCTTTTATATGCCAGGCACCATGGTAGAAACAGAGGTTAACAAGTCCATTGAAGCAGCTCTTGCTTTCAAGGAACTTACATTCAATTGGGAGGGAAACAATCTGAACACAGCAGAACAAATAAATATATGCAAGCAGATACAAAGTAATTTGTGGGAGGAAGGACCCTGGCCATACAGTAGATGAAGACTGGCATCTTGTAGGAGGTAATACGTGAGATGATCCTTGAAGGAAATTAAATATTCTAAGAGACGTTGATGAACAGCCTGGACAAAGGCAAAAAATAGGAAATGGAATAGCTTGTCCAGAGAACAGTATTTAGACCAATTTTAGTGGAATATAGAATGAGTGAAGAAATAGGCAGTAAATTCTGTGAAGTAGAATGGAGCCAGATTTTGAAGGTCTTTAACAGCCAAGCAGAGAAGTTTGCATTTTATCCTGCAGTCTATGGGAGGTCATTATGGCTTTTTGAGCAGTGGAATGGCATATATATATGCTAGGGTATGGGACCCTGCTGAGAGGGAGTACCAAGGCCACCTTGACTGTGGTGCACAATAAGTTTTCTGCCCCGTTGCAGAAACACCCTAGTTGAGCAAGGAGCACTGGTGCATGGCATGGGAATGGGTTGAGCCTGAGGGTCACAGCTAGTTGCTTGGTGAGCAGGGATGCCTTGACAGGGCCTCTTGCCTGTGAGTGGGTTTCTGATGTGGCTGGGTCAGCTCTCCTCCCATTGGCAGATACCATGTATACACAATGCCCACAAGCTGCTTCTCTGAATGGTGATTGGGGATTGCCTACTGTTCACAAGCTGATCACGCTTGCAAAACTATATATCAACAAGGCTGTGAGGCATAATAAACCAGAGCTCTTTTCACACTCTGAGTTCCGCTGCCTCATTCATCTCGCCTCTGAGATCAAAGGGCTCATACAAGGTGAGCTCTTGAAAACAGCCTCAACATACACACACACACACACACACACATGCACATAAACACACATACACACACATACATACACACATACACACCCACACTCTAGTAATATTGGTATGAAAGCTATGTTGAGGATAGGCAGGGGAGAAGAGAGGCTAGAAACAGGGAGATCAATTAGGAAGTATAATAGTGCAGCTAGAATGGAAGCTGTGTGAGTGGTCACCAAGGCATGGATGTGATATAAGAGTGCAGGTGGAATTGACAAGACGTGGCATAGGGGCTTGGATTGGAGTAATGACCTTGTGAATAGAGAGAAGGGGATGTATTAGAAAGATTCCATAGAGGCAGGATCAAAAAGACTTAGCAAATGAATGATGTAAGGGATGAGGGAGAGAGAAAAGTCAAGTTACCCCCAAGTTGCAGAAACCTGGAGTTAGGCTAAAATCAGGAGAAACATGTTTAGAGGGAAAGACAATTAGTTTAGCTCTGAACATCTTGAGTTTGAGGAGTTAGAGGGACATTTGGATAGGGATATCTTTTCTGCATATGGAGATGTGTATGTTGCTTTCTCTGAAGCTTAGAAGAGAGGTCAGGGCTAGATGTATAAACCTGGGAGTCATTTGCATAGAAATGATAACTGAAATTGTGAGAGTCAAAGTAATTACCCATGGAGAGCATACATAGACAGAACAGGGATGAAGGCATGCCCTTTGGGAACACTTACATTAATGAGTGGGGAAGAGGGCAAGGAGCCAGGGAAGGAGGTTAGATGGTATGCTTAGAGAGGGAGGAGATTTTGAACTCATTCTTCTGCAAAACCAAGAACAATGGGTGAAAATTACAGGTGTAAAAGATCATACATAACAATATGTAATTGATTAAATGACATCCTGATAGCTATCATTTAGATAGTATTTTAAAGTTTGCAAAACACTTTCCCTACATAATCTCATTTGAGTTTCAAAGCATCCTTGTGGGACATGTGATCCCATTTTACAAATGAGGAAACTCAGACTTGGAAGGATTAAATAGCTTGTCCAATGTCTCACAACTATTAGGTGTCTGAGGGGAGAATTCAAGCCCAATTTTCTTGATCTTGAGTCTGGTATACTATTTACCATACCACACTGATAAGAAAAATATCAGGAAAAGTTAGTTAATTAGAATAGTTAGAACTGCTAAATAATAGAATAGGCTGTCTTATGAAGTAGTGAGTTTCCCATTAATAAAAGTATTTATCCAGTTGTTGGATTACCAGTTTTTAAGGAAATTTTAAAGGGGATTGCACTGAGATAGTTTTTCCAGCAAAGATTCTATGAACTGATTTACTCTCTCTTGATAGGGAAGCAATATATTCTATTTTTAACAGAAAAGGTTTGCATATATTTGACAGACAAACTATTTAGTGAAGTTACTCTCCTTTAGAGAAAGCTCATAGTATCAGATCTAGAGCTAGAAGTGACCTCAGAAATCATATGGTCCAATCTGCTAATTTTACAAAATAGGACATGACAACAAAAAAGTTAAGTCACTTGCCCCAGGTTGCACTGGTAGATTGTGTAACTCACATTTAAATTCATGTCATTTCAATTCTAAAAGTTTCATGATAGAAAATGCTTTCCACATCCAGAGAAAGCAGATAAAAACATGCTTTTTTCACTTTTGTTGTTTCATCTTTCTCATGGTTTCCCACCTTTCTTCTGATTCTTCTTTCACCAACATGACTAATGAGGAATTATGTTTAATATGATTGTACATTTATAACCTGAGTCAGACTACTTGTTGTCTTGGGCAAGGATGAGGGGAGGAAGGGAGAAAAAAACAGAAATCTTATAAAAGTAAATGTCAAAAACTAATAAATAAATTAAACGAACAAATAATTTCATGTCCTTTGACTCAAGTCTTTCCCCACTGTATATGTTGCTTATAAGTGTTTATGTATGGTTGCTATATTTCAATAATAATGATAACACACATTTCTAGTGGTTCCCACTAGAGAGGTGTACAAGCCAGTTCATAATAAGGAGCCTATTACACTGTGTGTAATGAGCTCATTGCCCATTCCTTTATTCATGTTATATTTAGGGACCATGTCTCAAGAAGTCATGAATCTGGAAGTGATCAGAAAACATTTTGTCTACAATCCTCTTTTTAGAGATAAGGAAATTCATTAAATTATTCCATTATCAAACAAACATATGTGGAGCATTTTGAGAAAAAGGAACTAGATTTGTTGTGTCTCAGAAGGATGAACTAGAACCAGCACTATGTTGAAGTTGTGGGGGCAAATGTGAATTGCATATAAGAAAGAACTTTCTAATTAGCAGAGCTGCCCAAAGGTGTTAGAATGAGTTGAATTGGAAAGGTAATGAGCTCCTCATTACTCCAAAAATAGTGATGGCATTTAGAGTCAGAAGAGACTTTGAGTCCAAATTCTTGTATTTTATCTCTGAAAAAACTGAGATCTAGAGAGAGGAAGTGACTACCCCAAAGTCACACAATAAGTAGCAGAGCTAATGTCTGAATCGGAATCTTCTGAACCCAAAGCCAGGACTCTTCCTTCTGGGAGAGACTGGCTTTCCTGGCCTGTCCCCCCCATTCCTCTTGGCCCATCCATCACTTATGCTAATAAGGCAAATCTGCACTGAATGAGTGGTTGGACTTACTTCGAAGACCTTGACAGATCTGAGTCTCTAGCTTTCTTGGGCAGAATAAAATTTTGTTTTGTTTTGAGGAGGGAGTACAGAAAATGTTGGTTTTCAAATCAGAGGAGTAGGATTTATTTTCATCTCTGCCATTCACAATTCATATGATTTTGGACAAGTCATTTTGAGGCTTTGGTGTCTTCATCTGTAAAAGGGGTGGGAATTGTATTAGTTCTACATCTTTGGCTATATGTCCAGATAGTAAAAAAATGATCTCAACAGGCAGAGAAAAATCCAAGAAAAGAATTTTTTTCTCCCTCCATCTCTGTATACAACAAAACAACAACAATAATGACAATTGGTATTTAAATATTCTTAAGCAGCTAGTTGCTATAGGCAACAGAGGATTAAATATCCACTGGATAGTCTGGAAGACTTGGATTTGAATGCTGCCACAGATACTCACTAGCAAATCATTTAACCTTTCTCACTCTCAGTTTCCTTATCTGTAAAATGGGTATAACAATAACACCTACTCGTACGGTTGTTGTGAGGATCAAATGAAATAACATAAGCGTTTTGCAAACTTGAAGTGCTATAATTGCTAGCTATTTTTATAAAACACTTTTCACATGCTTTCTCAGCTTTGGTTGTGATTATGCAGCCAGATCAATGAGAAGCCACACTGTTATCACAGATTACAGGCTGAGCCCTTCAGGGTCAATTCTATGGGGGAGAAGCTCCTTTGCAGAGTTAGCTCCAAGCCTGAGCTGTCTTCTGAGAGACAGAAACACAATTTCAGGAATGCAATAGATTGTGGTTATTTTTTATTCACCAGACTGATATCATCTCTCATTGCTTTAGGTTCCTGAGCTGTTACCATTGAAAACAAAAATCGGAAATCTGGCAATCAGGCAGGTGGCTATTAAGTGCTGAATTGCAGTGATAGGAAATAATTTGGTTCAGCCAAGCTTTGGAAGAATTTCAAAATAAACAGGCTTCTTCTTTTCCTGTCCCCTTAGATGTTCATCCCCTCCAGCATTCGTGAAGGGCTCTTGCTTAGAAATAGAAATTCCTAGTTTGATATATTTTTACCTTTACTTCTCTGCATGAGTGTAAGCTCCCTGAGGGAAGAGATGTCCTCTGCTCCAGTCAGGTCTCTTCTGGACTTCTGGATATCCTGGAAAGGTTTTTAAGGAGGATTTTTAGAAACTGGAGCATGTCTTAAAATGGAGGGACTGGGAAGTCTGCTGTAGTAGCATCTGCAGTGGGCACCCTGGAGAAATGGGAAGAGGGATCATTATCATTGTTTTCAAATAGCTGCAAGTCTTCGTGTAATATAAGTTGAGACTTGATCTCATAGAAAAGATTTGGGAACAGTGGGTTACAAGGAGGGAGGTAAGCAATTAAGGGGCTGGTAAGTGATTTGATGGATAGAATGTTTGGCTTGGAAACTAGATGGTCTCATTTCAGATCAAATCTCAGGCACTTATTAATTGTCACTTAACCAGTTATCATATCATTTAACCTCTGCTTGCTTCCATTTCTTTTTCTTTTCTTTCTTCTTCTTCATCATCTTCTTCTTCTTCCTCTTCCTCTTCTTCCTCTTCTTCTTTTTTTTTTGCTGAAACATTTGGGGTTAAGTGACTTGCCCAAGGTCACACATCTAGGAAGTGTTAAATGTCTGAGGTCACATTTGAACTCAGGTCCTCCAGACTTCAGGGCTGGTGCTCTATCCACTGCACTACTTAGCTGCCCCTCCATTTTTATCTATAAAATGGATATTAATAGTGAATGGGACTGATTGGATGAAATTTTCTCATTCCAAGATCCCTATTCCTAGATTGGGAAGATCAGGTCTTGAACCCTGGCTTGCAGGGAGTCACATGGTCTCTAAAAGTCAGAATCTCAGAAAGTGATGTGACCTGTGGGAAGCAGACAACATCGGTGACCATTAGTCAAGGATGGTTATGTCCTTTTAATCTAGCCAATGAAAAGACTTGGGTCTTTTGTTTTTTAAATCCCTGACAAACTGGAAGCTGGTCGGGTTCCACAAGCACATGGTAAAAGCTGGGATGGTTCCTAGGTGTGTGTCTGTGCCTCTCCCTGAAGGGACTAAATAAATGTTTTCTCCTTATACCTGAAGATGTCTCTGATTAATTAATTTGGGAAAGGAGGTCTAGCACCTGTCCCATACAATAGCATCTACATTGAAAAGTTATTTTGAGAGTTAATGAGATAACAATTGTAAATCATTTAACACAGTGCCTAGCACATAGTAAGCACTGTGTAAGTTTTAGCTATTGTTATTATTTACAAAGAGGCATATTCCAGCTCATTATTAGAAAGAATTAGCTAACAACTGAAACTGTTCAACAGTTAAATGAATGTTCCATCTTTGGAGTTCACACCATGATAGAATGAAGGGATGAAAATAAATGAAAACATTTATTAAATACATGTTAAATCATTGTTACATCAAATGCCAAAGCTACAAATACAAGGATAAAATGAGATAATATCTGTAAAATGCTAAGCATAGTGCTTAGTATGTAATAGGCACTTAATAAATGCTTGTTTTCTCTCTCCTACAAGCTTTCCAAGTAGTTCCTACCTTCAAATGGTAGTTTGCATTTTAATGGAGGAAGACTATAAACGATGGGGTGGTAGACAAAGTTGGAGGTAAGTGTGCTTTAGCATGGTTTAAAAATAACTGGAAAGTGCTGGGGTGATCTGGTTTCAGTCTAAGGTAAAAACTCACTTATCAGAATCCAGGATCCACAAGAGAAAAAGTCAGATTTAGAGAACAGAGAATATCTAGTTCTCTAATCATCAAGATGAGGAAATTAAGGTTGAGAAAACTTGCCTAAGATCATATCCACAATAAGTAACAGAGCCAGAATATGAACTCAGGTCCTCTCATTCCATATCCATTGTTCTTTTAGCAACAACACATTGCTTCTGTGGAAAATAGAAAGGTTCGAAAATGGAAAAGAGAGGATTGATTAATGTCTACTTTGAGGATTCCATAGACAGAAGATATTTCAAGCTGATTTAGAGCTTATAGTATCACAGAATCATAGTACATTGGAATTGGAATTGGAAGAGGCCTGAGACATCATGGTGTTCTACCCTTTCATTTGACAAATGAGGAAACTGAGTCCATGAGTGGGGAGGGTCTTCCTTGAGTGACTTAGTGGAAGAGCCAGAATAGGACCCAGTCTTGTCTTTCAGTCCAGCTCTCTTTCCACTGTACTACATTGTATGCAAACTGATTAAAAGCTTTGCTAATTACTCTAAGGATAGCAACCAATCAGATTAATTAGGAAGCTGCCATGGAAAATAAAAGTCTCACCAACTTGGAAGGGGAGTGGAGGGAATCCTCTCTAAGATCTTGGTGGGGTTTGTCTGTATGATGTAGATATCCTGCCTCTGAGCACTGGATTCCCTTCCCCCTCCATCTGAAATGATTTAATTATTTATTTTCAGAGTCTTTTTCTTTCTTCCTTTTTTTTTTTTTTTCTTTTAAATCGCAAGCACATTTTATAGCGGCGTCGCCTTCTTCATGCAATTGGGGGAAGTTTATTCTCATGCTAATTGCAAAAGCTAATTGTTCTTATTGCAAAATCCATTATATAGTATATTTATATTGCCGATAATGAGATGTTTGGATTAAATAGCTCACTAAAAGTCAATAAAAAGAAATTCGCTTTACTATTCCTCCTCTCATTTTTCTCTGGCAGCGGGAACACGTTGTTGTTTCTCCCCGAAGGCTTGAATTCATTAAACTGCCTCAAGGAGAGAAGAGGGAAATAAATTTTTTGTTTGAAAAGGCATTAAGAGAAGGGGGGCAGGAACACAAGTGACGGGACATTTTCTCCAGGATTTCATGACAACTAGGTGACTAATTGATAAAATGCATCTTAATTCTAGCCTGAAGTAGGGTCTTCCAACTGGAAGGGTCTTAAAGGTCATTTGCTCCAACCCAAACTGTGCTTTACTACATTGGAGTAGAGAAAGCCCTGGATCTTGATCTAGAAAACCTGGTTAGGATCGGGCTCTACTACTTACCACCTGAGTGATTTTGGACAGGTCACATCATCCCTCCATCCAACCATTTATCCATCCATCTACCTATGCATCCATCTATCCATCCATCCATCCATCCATCCATCCATCCATCCATCCATTTATCCAATCATCTACCCATCCATCCATTCATCTATCAAGGGTCCATTTGCTAGGCATTCGTATTAGGTACCGACAAAAATTAAAACATCCTATCCTCAAGAAATTTAGGCAAATAGAACATCAGAACATTCATTGGAGTCAGAGGATTTGAGTATCAATCCTAATGCTACTATTTACTCCCTGTGTAACTTTGAACAAGTCATTTCTTATTAGATCTTGGTTTCCTTATTTGTCAAATGAAAGATTTTGACTAGATGGCTTCTAAGTCTATGACCAAAGTGATTTCAAAATCTATGGAAAGCAAATACAAAGGGATTTTGCCTTAATGTGTTGAGAGTTCTGACAAGACAAAGGTCAGGAAAGGCCCCTTGTAGGAGGTGGGCATAGCTTGGAAAAAAGCTTGGAACTCTGGGAGTCAAAAGAGATGAAAGAGAACATTCCAGACATAAAGGCAGGAAATGAAACATCATGAATGAAAAATAGTAAGCAGGGCAGTTTGGTCAGGATATATTATAGGAAATGTGTAAGGGGAAATAATGTGAAATTAACCTGAAAAAGTAGAATGGAGCCAGACAATGAAGGATTTTAAATGTTGGACAGAGGAGGTGGTAATGGTTGTTTTTGATTCTTCATCTTCTAAGGGGCTCAATGAAGGCACAGGGATGATGTCTTGACTTGCATATGAGTTGTATTTAAGTGAGGCACAATTGTGCAAAACTGTCAGCCTCACTTTCTCCTCCAGAGTCCAGAGGAGTTTGTAATTGATCCTAGAAGTAATAGGGAGCCATTGGAGGTTCTTGAGAAAGGGAGTAACATGGTCAAAGATTGTGATGCTTTACAAATACCACTTTGATAGCTGTTGGGAGGATGGATTGGAAAAGGGAGAGACTGGAGACCAATTGGGAAGCTATTTCATGTAAGAGATGGTGAAGCCTTAACTTAGAGTGGTGGTCATGGTAGTGATGAAAAAGTAGCAATTTTGAGAGATGTTGAAGGCCTCATTTTCTTTATCCGTACTATCTGAACTAGATGATCTCAGTATTCTACTAGTTCTTCATCCTGTAATCACTCTCACTACAGATAAGGAAACTGAAGAAGGACTTACTCAAGATAATACACTGAATTCCTGGGACTAGAACTGGGGTTCTCAATCTGGTTACTGTTTATACTGAGCCTCTTCAGATTCTGAGGGGTTTTTTTTGAGCAAAAGAATTGATTCTGATAGGATGCATCCACCTGCATTAATTGGGGGAGGGAGAACCGCTGGGCAGTTCTTCCTATTGGAGGGAAATGGCATGGAGAAAAACTATGAGTTACTGACACTTCTCCCAAAGCCAGAGGCCCCTGCAGCAGAATGACTCCATCTTTAAGATGCCCACCATAAAAAATGTCAATAGTCCCCAAATGATAACAATTGTACTAGTTTATTATTTCAGTCATATCCAACTCTATATGACCCCTTTTGGGGTTTTCTTGGCCAATATACTGTTTTGGTTTGTCATTTCTTTCTCCAGATAATTTTACAGGTGAGGAAACTGAGGCAAAATTAAATGACTTGCTCAGTCATCCAACTAGGAGGTATTTGAAGTCAGATTTGAACTCAGGAAGATGAGGCTCCCTGACTCTACACCTGGCACTCTGTGTACTATGTCGCCACCTAACTGCCTGCACCATTATTGAAAAAATAAATGACTCCAAACTACTATTAATTCAATGTTTTCAAATGAATTTATACTTTTTAAATCATGGTATTAAATGCCTATTATGAGCCAGGAATTGTGCTGTTCTTGAGGAATATGAAGGCAAAACCAGTTTGATTGAGCCATAGTGTACATGGAAGGAGAAAATGACATAAAATGGCTGGACAGGAAAATTTAGCTTTGGACACAAAATTTCTATCAAACGGGAACTAATATTTGATTGTTGAGGTAACAGGGAGCTACTAATATTCACTGAGTAGGAGAGTGACATAATTAGGCTTGGACTTTACCTCTGAAATTCTGGGCTTTAAGCTACCAATTCTGATGTTTTATATTGTTTTTTAAGTGCTTTACAATCTAACATTTCATGTGGATAGGGGTTATTATTACAAAAAATGAAGAAATGAGAAAGAGAGAGAGAGAGAGAGAGAGAGAGAGAGACAGAGACAGAGACAGAGAGAGACAGAGACAGAGACAGAGAGACAGAGATGAAAGAGGGGAAAAGAGAGGAGGGCAGAGAAAATGAACACAGGAATGAATGACCTTGACAAAGTGGAATCCAGTCACTTCTCTATTGTCTGGCTAAAGAAAAAGAAATCTTAGCTTACAGATCATCCCCAATCCCAAATTATACAAACCTGACT
>JAJPUD010024754.1:2905-18358 GCA_023553655.1 Myrmecobius fasciatus
GTCTTAGTTCACTTCTAATCTTTAATAGCTTCAATATCCATTAGGAATTTGGTCATTTCCCAACTGATAAATGGTCAAAGAATTTGAACAGGAGTTTTCATATGAAGGAATTAAAGCCATCTATAGTCATTTTTAAAAATAGTCTAAAAATTAGAAAAATGCAAATTAAGATAACCCTGTTATACCACTTCACATCTATCAATTTGGCTAAAATGACAAGATAAGATAATGATAATATTTGAAGGGGATGTGGGAATATTAGGGTATTAATTAATTTAAGTTGTTGGTGAAGTTGTGAACTGATCCACCCTTCTGGAGAACAATTTAGAACTATAACCAAAAGATTATAAAAGTGTGCATACTCTTTAATCCAGCAGTTCAGCTACTGTGTCTCAATTTCAAAGAGATCATAAAAGAGGGAAAAGGAATCACATGTGCAAAAAATTATAGCAGCTATTTTTGTGGTGGCAAAGAATTGGATACTGAAAAGATGCCTATCAGGGAATAGCTGGGGAAATTATGATATGTGAATGTAAAGTAACATTATTGTTCTATAACAAGTGATGAATAGACTGATTTCAGTAGCATAGCAAACCAGTTGGGCAGCCTCCAGTTCAAGCTCAAAACACAAATTGTGGGAAACCAGGCTATTTCCTGGAAAGAGCAGGTAAAGCTATCTCTTACTGTGAGCAAAGCAGCAAACAATCAAATGCAGAAAGGTAGAAATAATAAATGCTTTCTTTTCAGACCACAATGAAATAAAACTTATATACAATAAAGGGACTGGGAAATGTAGACTAAAAACCCAATGAAAATTAAATCATCTATTTCTAAAGAATGAGTGAGTCAAACAACAAATTACAGAAACAATCCATAATTTCATCCAAAAAAATGTCAATAATGAGGCAAGATGCCAAAACCTATGGGACACAATCAAAGCAATTCTTAGAGGAAATTTTATATCTTTAAATAGCTACATGAATAAAATAGAGAAAGAGGAGATCAATGAATTGGGTATGAAATTAAAAAGCAAGAAAAAGGACAAATTACAAAACCCCAAGTACATACCAAATTAGAAAGTCTGAAACTCAAAGGAGAGTTTAATAAAATTGAAATTAAGAAAGCAATTGAAATAATTAATGAAAATAAGAGGTGGCTTTATGAAAAAAAAACAACAAAATGGACAAACCTTTCAATAATTTGATTAGAAAAAAGGAAAGAAAAAAAAAACAAATTACCAGCAACAAAAATGTATAGGGTGAAATTACCACAAATGAAGAAGAAATTAAAGCAGTAATTAGATGTTATTTTGCTTAACTGTATGTCAACAAATCTAACTATCTAACTGAAACTGATGAATATTTACAAAAATATGAATTGCCAAGATTAACATAAGAGGAAATAAGTTACTTAAATAGTCCTAGTTTAGAAAAAAAAAAGAAATTGAACAAGTTATTAATGAACACCCTAAAAAAATATCTCCAGCACCAAATGGATTTACAAGTGAATTTTACTAAACAATTAAAGAAAAATTAATTCCATCACCATGTAAACTATTTTGAGAAATAGGTAATGAAGGAATATGGCCATATTGCTTCCATGATACAAATATGGCACTGATACCTAAATCAGAAAGTCAAAAGAGAAAGAAAATAACAAAAAAAATCTACCTAATACAAATGGAAATTTTTTAAATAAAATATTAGCAAATAACTTATCAGAAAGACAATACAAAATGGCCAAGGTTTTATAACAGGAATGCAGGGCTGGAAATATCAGAAAAACAATTGCCATAATTGACCTTTTTAATTACAAAACTAAGAGAAATCATATGATAATCTCAATTGATGCAGAAAAACCTTTTTACAAAACAGCATCCATTCATATTAAAAATACTAGAGAGCATAGGAATAAAGGGACTTATCCTTAAAACAATAAGCAGCTCTAGGGGAGGGTGTGGAATGAATGGAGGAAAAAAAAATTGAAACACAAGGTTTTATAAGAGTGAATGTTGGAAACTATATATGCATGTATTTTGAAAATAAAAAAGCTATTATTATTAAAATGATAAATAGCAACTGCATAAAACCACCAGCAAGCATTATTTGTCATGGGCAAAAGCTAGAAGCATTACCAATAAGATATGGGATATAACAAGAATACCCATTAACACCTCTCTTAGGCAATATTGTACTAAAAATGTTGACTTTAACAATAAGAAAAGAAAAAGAAATTAAAGAAATTAGAATACGCAATGATGAGATAAAACTATTACTCTGCAGATGATAATGATGATATACTTAGAGAATGCTAAAGAATCATCTAAAAACCTAAATGAAACAATTAACAGAGTAAGCAAATTTACAGGATATAAAATACACCCGTAATAAATCATCAGCTCTATGTCACGTCAGCCATACATCATTGACAAAACCCAGCAGCAAGAGACAGAAATATAAATTGCATTTAAAATAATTGTAGACAAAATAAAATATTTGTTTGTCTACCTGCCAAGATAAACACAGGAAGTATATGAACACAATTACAATACACTTTTCACAATATTAATGTGAGATCACAAATAAAGTAAGATCTAAACAACTGGGAAAATATCAATTGCTCATGGATAGGATGAGCTATTATTTTTAAAAATGACAATTTTATCTATATTGGCCTACTTGTTCAGTGCCATACCAATCAAAATGGCAAAATACATATTTTAGAGAATTAGGGAAAAAAAGCAAAATTCATCTAGAAGAGCAAAAATTCAAGAATATCAAGAGAATCAATGTAAACAAAATTTAAAAAAAATGGTGGCTTAGCAGTACAAGATGTAAAACTCTATTATAAAGTAGCAGTCATCAAAATCATATTGTCCAGGGACAGTTAGGTGGTGCAGTGGATAGAGCTCCAGCCCTGAAGTCTGGAGGACCTGAATTCAAATCTGGTTTCAGATACTTAATACTTCCTAGCTGTGTGACACTGGGCAAGTCAATTAACCCAAATTGCCTCAGCAAAAAACAAACAAACATACAAATAAACAAAAAACATATTGTCTTGCTTAAGAGTTGTGGATCAGTGGTATAGATTAGATACACATGACACAATACTCAGGGACTATAGTAATTTAGTATTATCAAAACCCAAAATTTCAGCTTCTGGGATAAGAACTCACTATTTAACAAAAATTGCTTGGAGAACTGGAAAATAGTATGTCAGAAACTTGACATAAACCTACATTTTATACTCCATACAAAATAAGGTCAAAATGGACACATGATTTAGGCATAAAAGATGGTACTATAATTAAATTAGGAGACCAAGGGATTGTTTACCTAACATATCTTTAAAGAAGGGAGGAATTTACGGCCAGTGAAGAAATGGGGAACATTAAGAAATTCAAAATACACAACTTTGATTACATTAAATCGAAAAGGTTTTGCACAGACATAATTAATATATCCAAGATTAGAAAAGAAGCAGAAAACCACGGGAAAAAAATTTACAGTCAGTGTTTCTGATAAAAGTCTCATTTCTAAAATATGTAAAGAAGAGTGTCAAATTTATAAGAATACAAGTCATTACCAAATTAATAAATGGATATGAAGAGATAATTTTCAGAGGATGAAATTAAAACCATCTATACTAATGTGAAAAAATGCTCTAAATCACTATCGATTAGAGAAATGCAAATTAAAACAACTCTGAAGTACCACCTCACACTTCTCACATTGACTAAGATGACAGAAAAAAATAATGATTAATGTTGGAAGGGATATGGGAAACCTGGGACACTAATGCATTGTTGATGGAGATGTGAAATGATCCTACCATTCTAGAGAGCAATTTGGAACTGTGCCCAAAGGGCTGTCAAACTGTGCATACTCCTTGACCCAGCAGTGCCACTACTTCATCTTTATCACAAAGAAATTATAAAGGAGAGAAAATTATTCACAGGTGCAAAAATGTTTGTATTATCTCTTTTTGTGGTGGCAATGAATTGGAAAGTGAGTAGATGCCCATCAATTGGGAAATGGTTGAATATGTTACGGTATATGAAAATAAGGAAATATTATTTTTCTATAAAACAGATAATGAAGCTGATTTTTAAAAGGCCTGGAAAGATGTACCCACTGTTTTGCTGAGAAAAATAAGTGGAAGCAAGAATACATTGTATAAAGTAAAGGAAAGATTGTATGATGATCAAGTATGAAAGATTTGTTTCTTTTCAGCTAGTCAGTGATCTAAGGTAATTCCAATAAATTGTCAGTGGAAAATGCCATCTATACCGAGAGAGACAAATATGGACCCAATATAAATAAAAGTATACTTAGATCATTTTTTTTTCTTTCTCTCATGGTTTTTCCTCTTTTGTTCTGATTTTTCTTACTTGACATAATTCTAAGGAAATATGTAAAAAAATGTACATGTATGAAAAAATCTGTTTTTGTATATATAACTAGGGAAAAGAAAAAGAAAAAAAGATAAAAAAGAATGGTAATAACCATTTTCACTTGGATTTGGAAAAATAGTATACCATTAAAATAAAAAAAATAAATAAAAAGATTTTGGGGATATCCCATTCAGCAGAAGCACCATAAGGTGTTTGTTGTCCTTGTTGTTTGTTTTCTTTATTTGTTTTGTTTTGTTTTGTTTTTAGTCTGTGAAAGGATTCTGATAGCATAAACTAGAAGGGAGGATTGGACTTGTACTAAGAAGTCCAGGTTTCTATTTTTTGTAAGTATTTGTGTAAACTTGGTCAATTCACTTTGCTTCTTTATCTCTCAGTTTCTTTATCTTTAAAATATTTTGGTTAGTGAAGAGATAAACCCTAAATTTTTTCTAGCTCTAAAATTCTATGATTTTTGGTCCCAGGAGAAATAAAGAATCAATGAAGGATTGAGGGGGTTATATTTTAACTTTTTAATAAAGATTTCAGTGATTCAAATCTGATTAAAAGTACTCACATACACACATATATGTATACATGTACACACATATATGTGTATATATACATACATATATGTATATATACATATATATTACATATACCTCCATATAAGGCTGTGTTAAATTACATAATTATGTTTCTGAAGTAGAAATATTAAATGACAAAATTCTGAAAGAAAAAAAAAACTTCTGTGCATTAATTACTAGATTGAATTACCCATGCTAAGGGCAAAGACTTTTTTAACTTTAGCTAATAGAATAGTGTTAGAGTAATCATTTTATTAATTTTTTTAAAAGTGTTTATAAGATTTTAAAAATTACTTATCAATTATATATTTTAAAAATTCACTTTGACCCTTGTTTATTTTTTAAATCATTAAAATTAATTTGTAATTAACAATTAAACTACATTTCATAACGTGTTAAACTGTGGGATGAACAAGAGTAATTTTTAATTTTTTTAATTTTTTAAATTTTATTTATTTATTTTGCTGAGGCAATTGGGGTTAAATGACTTGCCCAGGGTAATACAGCTAGGGTGGTTAAATGTCTGAGACAAGATTTGAACTCAGGTTCTCCTGATGTCAGGGCCAGTGCTCTATCCACTGTGCTACCTAGCTGCCCCAAGTATAATTTTTTAAAAAGCAATAAACATGAATATGAAACAATTTTATTTAAATGATGCCTTGTATTTTGATGAAATATTTTAGGTAATTTCTCCATATACATAATTATCTTATCATTTATAATTACTTCTAAAACAAACATATATAGTCACTCTTTATTTTCAAGTTTTTATATATATTTCCCAGTTTTGAACAGACTTTCATAGACACTGTTGCTTACCCTTTTTCTCTACAGATATCCTCACTGAATTCTTCATATTATAGAAGTATTTTGAAAGTGAATGCATAATTACTTTACAAAATGTTAACAAATCACAGCATGGTGCGTATAATTAGCCTGCAGAATTGTTTTAAACCCAATATAATAGTTATCTAAAGGGATTCAAAGTTTTTTAATTCTTTTTAACATAGTTTAGCAGTCAAATGAAATTCTGCTCTTCTTAAGTGAAAATTGTCCCATGACAGAACTACTAAGAGGATCAAAGTCCCCTTTTGATTCTAGGATTTGTAAATATTCCAGCTGTGGCACTTGAAAATAGTGAGGTTAGAATTTTCCTCATAGCCTTAGTGAGTATATAAAATGCAGTAACTATTGGTATAGTACCCCCGATATAAGGATGCCCTAAAGATTTAGTGCTATTTAATTTACCCAGTTTTCTAATTCAAATAGGATTATTTCTATGGCCCAAAATAAAATTTGTGAGATTATCTATATCTATTTTTTTTCAAAATGTGGGAAAATATTTTTAAATACCATTAATTAGAAACACTCATAGATTAAAGGGGTTTTGCAAAATGCTGTGAAAAGAGTTGGATAGACAAAGCAAGGTGGTACAGTGGCAAGAGTGTTGCAATTGTTAGGATAGACAAGCTCAAAATTTGACCTCTGACATTTTACTTAATTATGTTAACTAAGGAGTCATTTAAAATCAACTCCATTATTTGTAAAATGGAGATAATAGTGCTTGAGTTACATATTTCATAGAGCTGTTATAATTATAAAATGTACAGAAGCTTCCTGAAATCTCTAAACATTTTAAGTACTATAGAAATGCCATTTATCATCATCATCATCACTGAGGGAAGAAATTCTTTAATCTTTTCCTTTTTGAATTTCATTCAACCTATGAATGTATGGCTCTAATTAATTATATTTAATGAGCAGCTTCCACTATTTTGGAAAATGTGATGTGTCTTCTCATGTTTTCCTTTGGACATCAAAAATATTAATTTTTGAAATGAATCATTGAGGAGATTAGATAACCCTAATCTATGTATATCATCTATTAGAATGATATATTTCATAAATACATACTTTCTTATTGACATGCCAAGATTTTAAAATTATTTATAGATCATATGAAAGATTAATGTGACAAAAAATCTAGTTTGACTTTACATTCAGGAAAGATTTGTAAATGTCTCTACTTTATAATCAATCAGGTTAAATTATTGATCTTTGAAAAATTAGTCAAAAATGAGGAAGTTAAGGTAAGGAAATAGTCTACATCAATGCAACTACTGTACTCTATACCTTATAGTCTTACAGAATTGTTTACAGCACTGAAAGTTTTATGTGACTTGCCAGATCCAGTCATAATATGTTAAAGACAGCAATGGAATCCAAACAGTCTTAATTGTAAGGTTAGCTCTTAATGGTAACAAAAAGTTACCATTCAATTAAAACGGCATTCTCCTGGAAGAAAAGACAATACACATACTATTTGGCAAAGACACAAAATATCAATCATTTCATATAAACCTCCCCTTTCCAGATTTTGTTAAAACTAAAGTCTTCAGTTTTGGAAGCCAAGATGGTGTAGAGCAGACACAACTCTCTGTAACCTCCTCTAGCCTGCCCTCAAACCAACTGGTTCTGAAGTCAAAGAATCCACAAATATTTGGAGTAGAACACATTTCTAGAAGAAAATACCCTGGAAGAACTTCAGAAGGGGTCTCTTACAATTGGGCAATGGGCATGGTCTACCAAACCCAGACAGCAGCACAGGGAGACCAGAAAAGGGAGATGGAGTGGAGAGTGGGAGTATGGCTTCCACACACCTGGGAGTATGGCTTTCACACACCTGGGAGTCTTCTGTGGGTCTCTTAGGCCAATCTGCCCTGATTGTAAGCAGGTGGTTTGGCAGATCTGCCTTGGGGGGAGTGTAGGTTGTAAACCACTGAGCCCCTGAAGAACACTGGACCTAGCTGCCATTAAGCAGCACCCTAAAGCAATCAATCAGCAGAACTACCCAGCACCTGAAATAACTCAATCAGCCGAACTGGCCCACGGCAAATTAAAGCAGCTCTCCCTCTTTTGCCTTGAACAGACCTCAAGCCTTAAAAAAATAAATAAAAAACCAAAAAGAACTCTCACAGAAAGCTTTTATAATGAGAGAGAAGAACAGACTTCAAATCCTGAGGTTCCTAAAGGTAAAGCAAGTCCAGAAAATACCCCAAAGGGAGACTTGAGCTGGTTCCCATCTCACAAGGCTTTCTTTGAAGACTGCATAACTCTCTTAAAAAGGAGTTAGATTAAATATGGGGAAATGAAATGAGATAATTGCAAAAAAGAATGGAAAAAGAATGCAATGAAAAAAATTAATTAGCCAATTGCAAAAGGAGATAAAAAGCAATTGAAGAAAATAATACATTAAAAATTAGAATTGAACAAATGGAAGTGGATGACTCAATAAAACTTCAAGAATCAATCAAAAACCAAAAAAAATTAAAAAATGAAGAAAGTATGAAATATCTCCTAGGAAAAATAACTGACATGGAAAATGGATCTAGGAGACACAATCTAAAGATCATAGGGCTTCCTGAAAGCCATGGTGGAAAAAAACAAAAGAAACAAACAAAAAAACAACTAGACATCATTTTATAGGAAATCATAAAAGAAAACTGCCCTGATATTTTAGAATCAGAAGGTAAAATAGCCAATGAAAGAATCCATGAATCACTTCCTGAATGAAACCCCAAAATTAAATCCCCAAAGAATGTGGTGACTAAATTTCAGAACGATAATGCCCAGGAAAAGATATTGCAATTAGCCAGAAAAAACCCATCGAAATACCAAGGAGAAATAATCAGGATTACCCAGGACCTAGCATCTTCCACTTTAAAGGATCTAAGGGCTTGAAATCTGATATTCTAAAATGCAAAAGAAGTAGGATTACAGCTAAGAAAAAACTATCCAGCTAAAATTAACATTATCTTTCAGGAAAGAAGATGGACATTCAATGATATAGATGAATTTCACAAATTTCTAATGAGTAGACTGGAACTGAACAAAAAATTTGAACTCTAAACACAGAATTCAAAAGAAGCATAAAAAGGTAAAAAGGAAAAAAAAAAACTCTTGCGAAGTATATTTCTGTTATGAGTATATTTAGAGAATGCGGGTATAATTATATTTTATTATGATAATATGAAAAAGAAGTAGAAAAGGGATCATACTGGAAGAAGAGGAAAAAGGAGATGAAATAAGGGAAATTATATCTCAAAAGGAGTCAAAGGAAACCTATTATAATTGAGGGAAACAAGGGAGGGGATGGGCATCATCCCCTTACTTTCATCAGATTTGGCTCTAAGAGAGAATATCAGACATATTTGGTATCACAAAGAAACTTGTCTCACATTATAGGGGAGAAGAAGCAAAAGGGGGGAAAGAAAGAGAAAGACTAAAAGAAGGGAAAACAGAAGAATTAGGGAAAGGTGTAAAAAAGGGAGAGGGGCTCTAAAGGTGGAAGACTGTTTGAAGGAGGTAGTCATAAAATGCAAAATATTGGGGAGGAGAGAAGGGGGATAGGAAAGAAAAAAACATAACCTGGGGTAAATAAGATGGCAGTAAATGCAGAATTAGTTATTTTAACTGTGAATGTAATTGAGATGAACTCTTCCATAAAATGGAAGTGGATAGCAAACTGGATTAAAAGCCAGAATCTAAGAATATGTTGTTTACAAGAAACACATTTAAAGTGTAGTGGTACATACAGAGTGAAGGTAGAGGGCTGGAGCAGAATCTATTATGCTTCCAGTGAACAAAAAAAAAGCAGGGGTAGCAATCTTGATCTCAGATCAAGTAAAAGCAAAGATAGATCTAATTGAAAGAGACAAGGAAGGAAACTATATCTACTAAAGGGTAACATTGATAATGAAGCAATATCAATACTACACATATATGCACCAAGTGGTATAGCATGGAAATTCCTAAAGGAAAAGTTAAGAGAGATGCAAGAAGAAATAGAAAGCAAAACTATAATAGTGAGGGATCTCAACCTTGCTCTCTCAGAAATAGATATATCAAACCACAAAATAAATAAAAAGAAGTTAAGGAGGTAAACAAAATGTTATAAAAGTTAGGTATGACAGATCTTTGGAGGAAATTAAATGGAGACAGAAAGGAGTTTAACTTTTTCTCAGCAGTTCATGGAACTTAAATAAAAATTGACCATGTGTTAAGACATAAAAATCTCAAAATCAAATACAAAAAGGCAGAAATAGTAAATGCATTTTTTCATGTCATGATGTGATAAAAATCACATTCAATATAAGGCCAGAAAAAGATAGACCAAAAAGAAATTGGAAACTAAATAATCTCATCCTAAGGAATGATAGACACATTTACTAATTTCATCCAAGAGAATGACAATAATGAGATAACATATTAAAATTTGTGGGATGCAGCCAAAGCGATAATAAGGGGAAATTTTATCTCTGGATGCTTACTTGCATAAAATAGGGAAAGAGAAAATCAATGAATTAGGCTTGCCACTAAAAAAATCTAGAAAAGAAAACAAATAAAAAACCCCCAATCAAATACCAAACTTGAAATCTTAAAAATAAAAGGAGAGATTAATAAAATTGAAACTAAAAAACTAATGAATTAATAAATAAAACTAAAAGTTGATTTTATGAAAAAAAACCAAGAAAATAGATTAACCACTAGTTTATTTAATTAGAAAAATGAAAGAGGAAAATTAAACTGTTAGTCTCAAAAATGAAAAGGGAGAACTTTCCACCAATGAAGAGGAAATTAGAGCAATAATTAGGAGTTACTTTGCCCAACTTTATGCCAATGAATTTGATAACCTAAGCGAAATTGAGGAATATGTGCAAAAATACAGATTGGCAGATTAACAGAAAAGAAAACTAAAAACTATTAGAAATAATCCACAATGTTAGCAAAGTTACAGGATACAAAATAAAGCCACATAAATCATCTGCATTTTTATACCTCACTAACAAAATCCAACAGGAAGAGATACAAAGAAAAATTCCATTTAAAATAACTGATGATAGTGTAAAATATTTGGGAATCTATCAGCCAAGGGAAAGTCAGGATCTATATGAACAAAATTACCAAACACTTTCCACACAAATAGAATCAGATCTAAACACCTGGAAAAATATCAAGTGCTCTTGGATAAGTTGAGTGAATATAATAAAGATCACAATACTACCTAAACTAATTTATTTATTTAGTTCTATACCAATCAAACTCCCAAGAGACTATTTTACTGACCTAGAAAAAATAACACAATTCATCTGGAAGAACAAAAGGTCAAGAATTTCAAGGGAATTAATGGGAAAAAAAGCAAATGAAGTTGGCCCAGCTGTACCAGATCTAAAACTATATTATAAAGCAATGGTCATCAAAACCATTTGGTACTGGCTAAGAAACAAGAGTAGTTGATCAGTGGAATAGGTTAGGATCACAGGATAAAATAGTCAATGATTATAGTAATCTAGTGTTTGACAAACCCAAAGACCCCAGCTTTTGGGATAAGAACTCACTATTTAACAAAATTGCTGGGAAAATTGGAAACTAGTATGGAAGAAACTAGGCATTCACAAACACATAACACTGTACACCAAGATAAGGTCAAAATGGATCTATGATCTAGACATAAAGAATGATATTATAAACATATTAGAAAAACATAGGATAGTTTACCTCTCGTCGATCTATGGAGGAGGAAGGAATTTGTGACCAAAGAAGAACTAGAGATCATTATTAATCATAAAATAGATAATTTTGATTATATCAAGCTAAAAGTTTTTGTACAAACAAAACGAATGCAGATAAGAATAAAAGGAAAGCAATAAACTGGGAAAACATTTTTACATTTAAAGGTTCTGATAAAGGTCTCATTTCTAAAATTAACTCAAATTTATAGGAATTCAAGCCATTCTCCAATTGATAAATGGTCAAAGGATATGAACAGACAATTTTCAGATGAAGAAATTGAAACTCTTTCTAGTCATATGAAAAGATGCTCCGAATGACTATTGATCAAAGAAATGCAAATTAAGACAACTATGAGATACCACTACACACCTGTCAGATTGGCTAACATGACAGGAAAAAATAAAGGTGAATGTTGGAAGGTATGTGGGAAAACTGGGACACTGATACATTATTGGTTGAACTGTGAATGTATCCAACCATTCTGGAGAGCAATTTGCAACTATGCTCAAAAAGTTATCAAACTGCGCATACCCTTTGACCCAGCAGTGTTTCTACGGGGCCTATATCCCAAAGAGATTTTAAAGGAGGGAAAGGGACATGTGCAAAAATGTTTGTGGCAGCCCTTTTTGTAGTGGCAAGAAACTGGAAATTGAAAGGATGCCCATCAATTGGAAAATGGCTGAATAAATTATGGTATATGAATGTCATGGAATATTATTGTTCGGTAAGAAACGGCCAGCAGGATGATTTCAAAGAGGCCTGGAGAGACTTTCATGAACTGATGCAGAGTGAAATCAGCAGAACCAGGAAAACATTATACATGTATTAGACTATCTGCAATCTAGGGAGGGGGTGGGGGAAAGGAGGGAAATATTGGGAACAGAAAGTTTTGCGAAGGTCAATGTAGAAATATTACTCATGTTCTGTAAATAAAAATCTTTAATAATAAAAATGGAAAGAAAAGAACTAAAGTCTTCTCATAGTCAAAATATGCATTCAAAATATTGAGAAAATTAATAATGTAATATTTAAAAATTAATATACGACTTTCAGCTTTGGGAAAATTAAGCTAAATATGAGGTCATTATATATTACACACTATTCTAATGAAAGTCCTCTCCATCAGACTTCAACCTTTGTCCTCAGAATTTTTCTAGGGTTGGTATAGTAAAAAGAGTTAGGAAATTCTGGATTCAAATCCTGTTTCACACTTTCTAGATAAGTCCCTGAATAAGTCACTTAACTTATCCAACTACCTCAAGAAACTATTAAGATTTACTTACATGTGATGGTACAAGTAGGGTGTGATATCTATTGGTTGAAGAAATTTCAATGTTGAAAATTCCCCACCTGAATGAAAATTAAAAGGCTTTTCCTATTCCCATATCATTGATTTTTACATTTATAGTTAGAAGAGACTGAAGAAGGCATTCAACCCCTCTCATTTTATAGACTGACATACCTCATCCCCCATCATTAATTATGCATTTAAAGCAGAATTTGAACTCTCATTTTTTTGACCCTGAGACATTCAAGTTTATATCCTTCTAATAAAATATTAGCAAATTGATTACCCATATTTACTCTTTTTAAATTAAAGCTTTTTTATTTACAGAACATATTAGTGATTTTTCTAAATGGACCTTTGTGAAAAAATTTTTTTGTTCCAAATTTTTCCCCTCCTTCTCCCCACCTCCACCTCTAGATGACAGGTAGTCTAATACTTGTTAAATATGTTAAATTATATGACAATCCCAATATATGCATACATATCTATACAGTTATCTTACTTCACAAAAAAAATCGGATCTAGAAAGAAAAAAAAGAAGGAAAATAAATGCAAACAAATATTCACAGAAAGCATTAAAATGTTGTGTTGTGGTCCACACTCAGTTCCCACAGGCTTCTCTATGGATGTATATGACTATCTTCACCCCTAAACAATAGGAATTGGTTTGAATCACCTCACTGTTGAAGAGAATCATGTCCACTAGAATTGATCATCATATAGTCTTGTTGCTGTGTATAATGACCTCCTGGTTCTGCTCTTTTCACTTAGCGTCAGTTCATGTAGGTCTCTCCAGACCTCTCTGAAATCATCTTGTTGATTGTTTCTTACAAAACAATAATATTCCATAAAATTCAGATACCATAGTTTATTCAGCCATTCTCCAATTGATGGGCATCCATTCAGTTTCCAGTTTCTAGCCACTACAAAAAGGGCTACCACAAACATTTTTGCATATGTGGGTCCCTTTCCCTCCTTTACGATCTCTTTGGGATAAAGGCCCAGTACAAACACTACTGGGTCAAAGGGTATGCACAATTTGATAACTCTTTGAGCATAGTTCCAAATTGCTCTCCAGAATGGTTGTATCCCTTCACAGTTCCACCAAAAATGTATCAGTGTCCCAGTTTTCCCATATCCCCTCCAACATTTATCATTATCTTTTCCTTTCATCTCAGCCAATCTGACAGGTGTGTGTGGTATCTCAGAGTTGTCTTAATTTGCATTTCTCTGATTAATAGTGATTTGGAGCACCTTTTCATGTAACCGGAAATAGTTTCAATTTCTTCATCTGAAAATTTTCTGTTCATATCTTTTGACCATTTATCAATTGGAGAATAATATTTACTCTTTATATCTTTGTTTTCATCAGGGGCAAGTAAAGAAGAAAAAAAAAATTTTTGTTTGTTTTAAAGAATCAATATTTTCGCTTCTGGGGGTGGAGCCATGGTGGCGGAGATCAGACAGGATTCTCTGTAACCTCCTCTAACCTCCCCTCAAACCAACAAAATATGAAGCCTCTAGACTGATTCTGAAGCAAAAAAAATCCACAATATCTGGAGAACAACACGATTCTAGAAGAAGATACTCTGGAAAAACCTCAAAACAGGTCTGTTTTAATGGGGCAGGGGGTGGCCTACTGAACCCAGACTGCAGCGAAGGGAGACCGGGGCAGGGAGCTGGAGCAGGGAGCTGGAACAGGAGTCGGAACAGGAGTGGGAGCTTGTGGTTTTCACACACCTGGGAGTCTTCTGCGAGCCTCTTGGAACAATTTGTCCTGACTGTGGGCAGGTGGTTAGGAGGGTCTGCCTTTTGAGGGGGATAGATTGTGAACCACTGAACCCCTGATAAGCATGGGACCTAGCTGCCATTACACACCACCTTAAAGCAATCAATCAAACAACAGGACTGATAAGCACCAGAAATAATTCAATCAGTGGAGCTGCCCAGCCCCTGTCATAATTCAATCAGCAGAACTGCCCAGTTCCTGAAATAACTCAATCAGCAGAACTGCCCCAGGGCAAATTAAAGCAGCTGTCCCACCTTTGCCCTAAACAGACCTCACACCTTTAAAAAAAATGAATAAAAAACCAAAAAGAGCTCTCACCATAGACAACTTTTATGGAGAGAGGGAAGAAACAGACCTCAAATCCTGAGGCCCCTAAAGGTAAAGCAACTCCAGAAAAAGCCCCAAAGAGAGACATAAATTGGTCTCCATGTCACTAGGCTTTCTTTGAAGATTGCATAAAAAATCTTAAAAGAGAGTTAGAAGAAACATGGGGAAACGAAATGAGATCACTGCAAAATAAAATAGAAAAAATGGAAAAAGAATGCAATGAACAAAAAAATGTAATTGGTCAATTGCAAAAGGAAGTAAAAACAGTAACTGAAGAAAATAAGACATTAAAAATTAGAATCGAACAATTGGAAATTAATGACTCATCAAGACTTCAAGAATCAGTTGAACAAAAACAAAAAAATGAAAAGATAGAGAAAAACATGAAATATCTCCTAGGAAAAACAACTGACCTGGAAAATAGATCTAGGAGAGACAATCTAAGGATTATAGGGCTTCCTGAAAGCCATGATGAAAAAAAGAACCTGGACACTATATT
>JAJPUD010024755.1:4465-18358 GCA_023553655.1 Myrmecobius fasciatus
GAAGAGAAGAGAAGAGAAGAGAAGAGAAGAGAAGAGAAGAGAAGAGAGGAAACAGAGAGGGAGAGGAAAGGAAGAAGAAAGGAAAAGGAGGGAGGGAAAGAGGGAGAAAGAGGCACACACAGAGAGAAAATGTTTTAAAATACAGGAAATGCACAGAAAATGTAGAGTTCAGCTGGAGCCACTGCTTCCCTCTGTTCTTTTCTTCCCTCCCCCCCTAGCACCAGCTTTTAATTTTCAAAAGCTCTGCAATTGCTTGGTGTGGTTTCAAGAGCAGGGGTGCCATTCTGCCTGATGATGGCTATGCTGACGTCAATGGCATTCTTATCATGCTTAGTGCGACATCAGAAACCAGCCCTCAGAGGCTACTCTTATTCAGGGCTTGAGTTTTCAGTAATATGTGGAATGGAATCCTGAAGCAAAAGGGAGTCAGTCCTCCTTCCCCTCCTACTGCCCTATCTTAAACACAGTACCAAGTAATCTACCCCCTTTTGTAGTCAAGAGTATAGCTTGACAGAGACAGGGTCAATGCTACAAAGCCCTTTAAGGTATAAAGGGACACTGGGAATGATGGTCTTGGGAAAGAGGAGACCCTTGAGAGAGGGAAGAAAGCCAGGTAGAAAATAATTAGTTAGCTTCTACAAAACCTTCCCTTCTAAATATCTGCATGTATATATGTGTCTCTCCCAGTCAAGGCTAAAAGGGACTCCCTGGGGAGATCAATGAACACTGCTTCTGATTATCCCATTAGCTTTTGCTAAGAAATGATCTATGGTTAACCCTCCAGTGCACTGCATAACCCCAATCTTCCAAACATGTCTAGATTGCGTCTGAAGGACACAGGAATCAGGACTAGCTCCTATGATAAAATCCAGAGTGCTACAAAGTCCTTCCTTCTGGTTTTTCATGAATTTAGGGGGGGAAAGCAGTAGCTAAATAAGAGATTAATATTTGGTATTTTTAGTAAATGCTCTTGAAGCTTTAAGAAACAGTGACTTAAAAATGCGTTTCAGAAAAAAATAAGAATAGATGATATTTCTGCTGTTCCATTTCTTTTCATCACTTTGGGGTGGGGAACTGCCAATTTAAAACAAAAATAAACAAAAAAGGCAAGCAGGGTTTTCCTTAGGGTGAGAACAATTTCTCTTAGTCTAATCTAGGGATCAGTAACCAATGAGTACAGATAGATTTCAGGGGTTCCTTGGAGTTAGATGACGTGGGGGAGGGGGGGAATACATCTTCATTTTCCTTATCCTCTAGCTATAATTTATCATTTCCTTCTATTGAGAATGTGGACAATAAACATTCTGACAAGGGGTTTTTTATCAGAGTGTCAAAGAAAAGGAGTTCGTGATACTAAAAAGATTAAGAAGTCCTGATCTAATTCCATGCACTAAAAAAATCATTTGGGAAATAAATATCTGTAGTCCAGTCAAGGTGGTTTTAAGGTTTTCAAGGTTACTGCAGGCAGAGATCGGATAGGCTGGAATGTGAATGTTCATTTTGTTGCTGTCTCTGCTTTGTCTCCCAGGTAAGGAGAAATCAAACAAAACTGTTCTAGGATCTAACAAGATAAAATCTATCTCTAGGATAAGATGTACCTCATTGTGACAAAGGGGAAAACTTGGATATCAATGGCTTTCTTTGATCCTTAGCTTTGGGCATTATGGTAGCTCAACACAAGACTACTTTCAATTGGTTTGACATTCCATTCTCTTTCACTAGCCTATTAAAGAAACCCTTTGGAAGCTATTATCACAATTAAGAAAATTGAGGACTCAAGGTCCACAAAGGTCTTGCTTCCTAATTTTTACCTTAAAAAAAAGCTACATTCCAGATGCAAATAATTGTTATGGAAGAAAACATTTGTTATATGAAATATACAACCCACAAGTTAATCAGCAATAATTTATATTCTTGGTAATTTAGTGCTAAAGTGTTCAACAGAATTCGAGTTAAAAGGGACCATTTTAAATCATTCAATCCAGGGGTCATGGCTTAGAAGAGCTAACTGTTAAATTCTCAGTCTAAGTATTTACAGCTTTAGAAACAAATGTAATAAAACAGGGCTCAGATTTTAAAATTTAAAATCTATCTTGTTCAAGTTTCCCTTCTAGAAAGCAGATTGTAAAACTTTTACCTGCATACTTCTGATCTAATCTTCTCATTATTTTAGAGATGAAGAAATTGGAACCCCTAGGTGAAGTTAGTGGCAGACACCAAAGTCAATTGAATCACAGTTGAATGAGTTGGATTTTTTTTTCTTGGTGATACTGCCCTCCGCAGCCATTGTCCCAAGTTATTCTGCCAATCAATGTCAGTCCTAGGGAAGGCACCCCAATATCCAGCATCCATTACTCTACATGTTCTTGTCTTATTGGAGGTTTTGTAAAATTTACATTGGTATGATCACATACAATGGGCTGCTAGGTGGTGCAGCGGAGAGAGTTCAAATCTGTCCTCAGACACTTAATAGATGTATAACCCTAAGTAAGTCAATCAACCCTGTTTGCCTTAGTTTCCTCATCTGTAAAATGAGCTGGAGAAGGAAATGACTAACTATTCCACTATCTTTGCCAAGAGAACCCCAAATGAGGTCACAAAGAGCTGGACATTACTGAAAACAACTGAACAACAGTAGAAATGTAGGAAGAAGCCAGGTTATTGAGGGTTTTAAAAGCCAAACAAAAATTTTATCTTGGAGCTTAATAAATGGGGGAATAGTTATGATCAGTCTTGTACTTTAACATCAATTTGTCAGCAAGGAGATCTGGGAGATCTACCAGGAACTATTGCTATAGTACAAGCATGAAGTGATGAGAAACTACACCAGGGGTGGTAGCAGTATAAGAGAACAGAATATACAAGCGATGTTACAAAAACAACAGATTGAATGTACAAAGTGAAAGGATCAGGAGTCGAGGATGATACCTGGATTTTGAACCTGAGTGACTAGAAAGATGATAGCAGCATCTTCCCAGTTATGAGCTCCATTACCCAAAGACCCCTTTAAATCAGTTGAGCTTTTTCATCTTCAACTAAGCTGTTTCTAGAATGTAATTGAAGATAGAGACCTTGTAGAGTGGAAAGGTCTAGACATTTTTGTTTACTAATACTATTGTTAGTCCAATTTTCTTAAATGAATTTCAATTTTTTATCTAAACCCTGGATAATCTTTCTACGTTACTAAATTAAAATACACTGTCAGGATCTTAAATATAGTTGAAGGCTGAATGTTGCTTTCTTTTTGTTTTTAATGAATTTTATTCTATTCCCAGGGAAAACATCATACTAGAATGAAAAGGAAATGAATTTGGCCTAGAAGTTGGATGGTCAAAAAATAATAGGAGAACCTGGCCCAAACTGAATTTCTTTGGGCCCCACTTATTTGAACATAAAGTTTTCATTATTTGCCTTCATTCCCCCCACACATATTCTTAATCATTCTGGAGAGGAATACCATAACATTAAAATAATAAAAATAACTAGAATGATAAGAATTTACATGGCATTTTAAGGCTTTTTACAGTGCTTTATATATTCTACCTAATTTATCCATAGAATAATCCTAGGAGTTGAGTGCTATTATTGTCACTCCCATTTTACAGATGAAGAAACTGAGGCAGTTAAATAACTTGCCCAGAATTACATACATTAATATAGGAATCTAAATTTGAATTCAGTCTGCTATGTTCAGAACTCTCTCCACTCCACCATTATTTCCTTCTGTAATTCATGTGGCAGCTCAATGTTGATTCGCTTATATGTGCAGGTAGCATAGTTATTCTGGTAGTGTTGTCTAGTTCATGCTTGAATACTTGCAGGAGGGCTATGATTATTCCTATCAACTCTCCTTTGACTGCAACACTAGACTTGTTGATAATAATAGCTGATATTTATACAGCATTTGTATGCATTTAATTTATAATCTCATTTGAGCTTTTCAGAAACTTGATGAGATAAATAGGTCTTAAAGGACATTATCATCCCCTTCTACAGAAGAGAAAGCCGCAGCTCAGAGAGTTTGACTTGTCAATGGTGACATGTAGCAAATTCCAGAGATGAAACACAAATCTAGCTCTTTCTGATTCCATGTGTAGCATTCTCCCTACTTTATTAAGCTGCCTTTTTATAGTTCTTACTATAGGTCTTTGGAGGGAGAAGGGGGATAATAGGAGAGAAATAATGAAGAACTGCAAAGCACAAGACAAGTGAATTGGGACAATGGGGATAGTTGGAGAGGAACATAGAGAGAAGGAGAAACAGAACAACTACTTTTTTCCTTCCTCTGAATAAAGGAGTGTTTTATTTATCATGCTATTAGAACGGGTCAGAGCAAAACAATCATATTTGTTGGATTTTCCCAGAGAACTAAGGAAATGTGGTGGGTCATCAGTCATTACTATGAACTTGTATAGAATATAATAGAAGTTGATTTTACATGGAATACTTGACTGATGAATGTCAGGTATATGAACCAGCTTTCCACACTACAGCATAAACTTTTAAGTTTAATCTGTATTATTAACATTTTATCCATCACTTAAGTCTAGAAATTAAAAAAAAAACCAATAAATCAAGTGCTAATTTGTAGCATTGGCCAATTTCTATGGTATAAATATATGTGATGAAAATTTTCTAGCTAATACAAGTTAATTCCATTGCACTGTTTGGAAGACATGACAGTATCATTTTATTGCAACATTTGGGTGTTATTTTGAAGTTGCTCATAGAGAACAACCAGAGAACTAACCAGCAATTTTTGCACCAGGGAAAGCAGCCCAAACTTCAGGACACCTCAGGGCTGTTTGAAAGAACTAACCTTAAGTATCACTGCTGAAAAAAGAAAATCTACTAATGATAGCTTCTCATTTAGCATTCTTTCTAACAGCTTCAGAAGACTTTTGTCTCTATTCTGCCTGAAGGACTGTGAGTGTTCTGAGTATACCATAAATTTCACTGCCCTGGGAAAAAGTCTCAAGTCTCACAGCCCTAGGTAGGGCACTAAAAGAAATTCTGCAAATTAATGACCTTTGCTCATCCACTGTGATCGAATTTCATTATAACAACTGATAATTTGCTCTCAACAATACCTCCTCTCCCCCTCCCTAAAAAAAGGTATTTTACACTGAAGATAAAGCAGTATTAAAATCTCAAACCTAAATCCTGACCTAGATTCATGTAACATAAATTTAGGCTTCAATGCTTTGCTGATAAGTTTGGGATATTAACCTTGGAAGTCATAGAATAAATACCTTTAGGGCACTAAGTAACTATAAAATAGATATACTACTTCATCATCTATAGCAAAAGTTAGTTTCCTCAGCAAAAACTAACAAATACATATTTTATCTTGGAGTAGAGTTTTTCATATGTATATTACATATATACATGTGTTATATATATATACATATATATGTGTGTGTGTGTATATATAATTGATATATTTTGTTCATGGTGGGGAAGACTCCTTCTACTTACAGAAAGTGGCACCTGCTTTTCAACTTCCTATCTTGACTTTCCTGGAGTCCTGAGAATTTAAGTAGGTTGACTGCCTCAAGTAACACAGTCAGTAATGCCACAAACAAAACTTGAACCTTGGTCTTCATGATTCAAAGCCAGGTCTCTTTTTTTATTATACCTGTCTCTCTAATAGTCAATCAATCAACAAGCTTTTATAAAGTGTTACCTATGAGCTTTCATAGTAAAAAAAAATCAATTTTAAACAAACTGAGGTCACATCTGCTTAAGTATAATATTGTGAAATTTCCAGAGTAAATAGAGAATATGGATGAGGTACCACTTGGTTGGGTTGATTTCTAGCAAAATCCAAATATTGAAATAGGCTGGGTCTTAACTGTAAAAAATACCCACCTGCATACATTAATACAAAGTCAGCTTTCTCTGGCCATGGCATTGTGATAAAAGTTCCTGAATTTCCTAACAAAGTAAGTCTTTATCATTTAAAAGATGATAAAAATCCTTCCCAACATTTTTCACCATATCAGCATTTCAGTAAGTTTTAATTCTGTGTTTCTACTGAGAAAAAGTATTCTAACTCAAATCAAACTATTAGTTTGTGTTATTGCATCATGACAAACAAACAAAAAAAACTTCTTAGCTGCACCCAAGAGGGAAGTATTTTCAGAAGTGAGTATGCATTGTAGGTTGTAAAGTACTTCAGCTGACTCTTAACAGAATGCAGTATTTTCTCAGATACCACCACCACCATCACCACTACTACCACCACCACCACTAGCCTACTACAACTACCACTGTGCTGCTGCTGCTGCTGCTGCTGCTACTACTACTACTACTACTACTACTACTACTACTACTACTTATTACTACTACTACTATTACTACCACTGTGCCTATACCTTGTATTATATGTACTCTTTAAAATTTAAGAATGATGTAAATGGTAAATTTTTTAAACACTCTAACAATAAAACAATGTTAGAAAATTGGTGTTGTACATCAAAGAGTTGAAGTTGTAAACAGGACAGAGGGAATTGGGCTTTACCCACTAGGCAATGAAATTTTGAAGGCACTGATAACACCTGGGTTCTTTCAATAGGGACTTGAAATTTATTTAGTAAGAACAATTAGTTAAAATAAGATGAAATCAGATCGTAGGCATCTGCCTTCTGGTGGTTACACCCCAGATGAGCTCTCTTTGGCATGGCATGTTTCTTCCTCAGCTCCATTGAGATCTCTCCCCATAGGACCCACATAAAAAGACCCCAAGATTCAATGTCTCTACCTTTTTCCACTCCTAATTTTCATGCTGCTTGCTTTGAGTATGGTTTATGGTCCTTGCTAGAATTGCTAATTATAGCTCTAATGAAGGCACTTAACACAATGTGATGCTTGGGAACATGTTCATCTCATACCTTTGGTAAGATGAGGCAAAGAATATAGAGCCTAGATGCCCATGTGAAGATTCAGAAATTTGGGTGGTGTTTTTCCCTTATATATTTATTATTTCCCTTTTTCCATGACCATATTTCCTGATTGATATAACTGCAGAATATGGTATTTAGATTACAATCATTTTAAGGTTAACATGTGCAACACATGTGCACCTGGTAACAAAAGGTTAATGATGTCATTTCCCTCCTCTCCATGGGAAGAGTTGTCTCAGAATCCCAATTTTACCTGTAGCACTATCAACTCTATTTCTAAAGTATTAATAAATCTTTAGCTATATATTCAGGCAGAACACCAATGAAAATTTTGAGAAATGATGAAACACATTAAACATGCCTTACAGCACTTGATGGCACCAGCTCCTGCAGAAGCACAGCTAGCCTGTTCTACTGAAAGGTCATCATTGTACTGGAACAGGACAAAATGGTTCATTACATTTGCTACACAATTATTATTATGTTCTACATGGGTCAAGGCAAATATTAGCTTCTACCACTATGCTTATCCCAAGGGATTGACTAGAAACTCCTTTTCCATTCCTTTCTTCCTTGGGAATTAGATGTATACCACAAAGAAAATAATACTCCAAGTTATCTATGTTGTATGAAACTCAGAAGAAACAAGCAAATTACATGTTGTAAGTCAGGTAGGAAACAAAAGAAATTCCATTGCTTGAATTCCTTCTTAGATACTAAGAAGTATACTGTATTCTTTGGGGAAATTTAAGACTTAAGATTGCATGAAAAAATCCATTACCTGAAGTGGAGATAACTAAGACATCTGAACTCATCAGTGTTGACATTAGTGAATGCATAAGATGATATGAAAGAAGGAGAAAAATATTGAGGAGGGCAAGACCATGAGAGAAAAATGAAATAAAAACAACAATAACAATATATGCCATTTATGTATATGGCACTTTGTCATTTGCAAACTACTTTACAAAGATCTCATTTTCTCATTGATATCAATATTCCCTCATTACCTCACAATAACCAAGGGACCAACGAGATGCTATTTAATTATCTCCTTTTATTAACTGAGATAGTTCAGTGACCTGTCCAGGATCATAGAAGTAGTAAGTATTTGAAGCTGAATTTGTACTCAATTCTTGCTGATTTACATTAAGATGATGGCTTTCTGAGGCATTAGATTTTCTTAATATCCCCATGGATTACTATCATCATGCTGCTTATAGTTCCTGGCCACTACCATTTAGTACTTAGTGGTTTTTAAGGCCACTGATTATTTCCTCTGCCAACATAACACTAAGGTACAGCTGAAAGAATATTTGGAAGAAGGGAGCTTTTTGCACTGAGGACAAACTATCATTAGTTCTTAACTTCAATGACAACCTAGAATAACATAAATACTGTCCTCCTACCATTGCCTGCAAGCAAGAATTTTTTTGTTCCTTTGCAAAGATAGATTGCTTTGAATTTTACTTACAATACAGTAGGATGCCAAAATACAATCTTTAAAAGCCACCCTCCCCTTCTCCCACCAACCATCTCAATATTTAGTAGGGCAAAGGAAAATAAATTCCATTTTTGTATTGCAATATACATTCTTTGTCTAGTTCTATTGTCTGGATTTCTGTAAGTAATTGTAATTGAAGTTTTTCAACAATATATGAATTTATATAAGCCTCTAATTCATACACATTATAGGACCTGGGTCCTTTCATCCTCGCTCAATTTACTGGTGGTGGTCTTTAGCTTTGGTATTGCTGGAAATCATCATCCTTAAACTTATGGAACACTTTCTTCTTTTCTTCCCTCAAGGCACTGTGTTTGTGAGCTCTGGTTAGGTTTTCAGATGTTTTAACCCTCAGTTTCAATATTTTATTACTGCATTTCACAGACGAACATTTGCTGAATTGGCTTCTCGCAGGTGGTTTGGTTTGTGGTATGTTTTAATAGCTTTGAGCCCAGAGATTCAGCTTTTGGTTGAGATGGATTACATAACTCATGTGCAATTCAAAGATCTAGCAAGAGAATTTTCCTAAGACCCAGAATGACCTGGAATCTAGTCACACCTAAGAGACTGGTTTCTCATTTAATTTCCCATGATTTTCTATAGTGAAGACTGACTGGAATGATCTTATCTTAGAAATGACTCAAAACCAGTGGCAGGGTTTGAATCCTTGGAATTTATTCTTCTTGGTGGTCTATGAGAGAGTAGGCCTGGTGATCACCCAGTAACATGTAAGACACATTTATTTCTGTTGGTACTCAGTTCATTTTATTTTGGTTTGGTTTGTTTTTTTGTTCCTAGCAATCAGGCCATTTTATGAGTACTTTGGCAAATGGTGGTGATGGTTGTTTTCTCTAGGAAATTTTTAACTTTTCATACCCAGTAAAGAAGTCGGTGACACAATCTATTCATGTAGGTGTGGCTCCAGCTCTTAGGCAACTGTCATAAACTTTTATACTTCTACTGTCTCTCCTCTCTAATTTTCTGTAGAAGAGGGAAGGTAGTATGATAATAAGGTTACTTCAAATTTTAGGTCACAAAGTAGAACTCTGCCAATGTCTCCCAGCCATCTTTCAGTGTACTCCTTTCAGAAACTCTTGGATCCCCTAAGAGTCTGATCCTAAATCTGGAGTTTTGCCATTGGCTATACCTTTGATTCTTGTAAGTCAATATCATGTTCTAACTTTCTTTATAATTCTGGTGAAAAGTGTTCCAGCAGGAATGACAGACCAGGTTAGCTTCCACATCTCTATCCTGATAAGAAAGATGAGATGTATAAGGAAAACTCCCATCATCTGCTTTACTGATTTCTCCTTCAGAGGTACTGACTAGAATTGGAAGAAATCATGAGGCTGTGTGATTGAACACACTAAAAATTCATGTTTTTCAAGCTCATGTGTAACCTTACTATATAGAAATTTCTTCTTTTAATTTTCAATGACCTCTCCATAATACACCCCCATAGTATCTACTTTAAATCTATCCTTAAATATGCCATATACCACTTCCTACACTACTTCTCTTAGTAGATGATCTTGACTCTTACACTGTTCAGAAAATTGAGGACATCTTTTGTGGGTTCTGCCCCGTCACCATACCTCAAAACAGTTCTGAAATATTGGATCATCGTTCATTCTTTCCTTTGCTCTCATTTTAGAAGATTACAGGACTTCTGCCAAGGCTAGCCCCTCTACTTGTATCCTCCATCTGATTTCCTCCCATATTTTTAAAAAATTTGTTTCACAGAATTTTAGATTTCTCTCTTTTTTTCTGTCTCTTTCCCCCTCTCCATCTCTCTCTCTCTTTCTCCCTTCTCCTCCTTCCTTCCTTCCCTCCCTCTCTTCCTATCTACTAATTAAATCTCCACTATTTATAAACAAAATTAATCTTCCTTAAAAAGAGATTTTTCTTTTTTTTTAATTTTTTTATTTTATTTGCATAACATATGTGTGAGTAATTCTTCAACAATAACCCTTACATAGCTTTCCGTTACAAATTTTTCCCCCAACTCCCCACCCCTCCCCTAGATGGCAGGATATCCACTACATGTTAATTATGTTAAAATATTGGCAAATCGAATATATGTATACATATTTCCAAACTTGTCATTGTTGTGCAAGAAAAATCTTGTCTACACAAACGATATATCAGATAAGGGAAACACAATGTAAGCAAACATCAATCAAGGAGTATGAGAATGTTATGTTGTGGTCCACATTTCACATCCCTCTCTCTGGGTGTATATGGCTTTCTTCAGTGAACAATTGGAGGTGGTTTGAAACATTTCATTGTTGAAGAGAGCCATGTCCATCAGAATTGATCGTCATATAGTACTGTTGTTGCCGTGTATAATGATCTCCTGGTTCTGCTCATTTCACTCAGCATCAGTTCATGTAAGTCTCTCCAGGTCTCTTTGAAATCATCTTGCTGGTCATTTCTTACAGAACAATAATATTCCATAATATTCATATACCATAATTTATTCAGCCATTCTCCAATTGAAGGGCATCTATTCAATTTCCAGTTTCTAGCCACCACAAAAAGGACTGCCACAAACATTCCTGCACATGTGGGGCCTTTTCCTTCCTTTATGATTTCTTTGGGATATAAGCCCAATAGAAATGCTGCTGGGTCAAAGGGTATGCACAGTTTGATAACTTTTTGAGCATAGCTCCAAATTGTTCTCCAGAATGGCTGTATCCGTTCACAGCTCCACCAACAATGTATCAGTGTCCCAGCCCTCCCACATCCCCTCCAACATTCATCATTAACTTTTCCTGTCATTTTAGCCAATCTGACTGGTGTGAAGTGATATCTCAGGGTTGTCTTGATTTGCATTTCAAAAAGAGATTTTTCTTAAAAAAAATACTTCAACATCATTTTTTAAAATGTTATCTTGTCTAGACCATCCCCTTATGCTATTTTTTGTAGATCTATTTCTGTTAACTTAGTAGTCAATAGTCTCTGCCTCAACTTCTTTATCACCTCATTACTTGTAATCTGGTCTCATCATTTTTGTTGAAACTGCTTTCCCAAAGGTTATCAATAACCATATAATTAGTAAATCCACTCTTTTTCTTCCCCTCAATCTTCAAACTCCTTGATTTTTTTGTAAGATCCACTTCCTCTGGATACTCTTTTTTCGAGTCTTCATGACACTTTTCTCTCCTGGTTCTCCTATCTTTCTAGTTATTCTTCCTTAGTCTCTCTTTCACTGATTTATTTTTCACCAATTAATGAAATATGTATGTCTCCCAAGGCTCTATCTTAGGCCCCTATCTCTTCTCTTTATCATTCATAACAATGAACCACCATCTCCCCCACCCAGGCCAATATTTCTTCCAAACTTCCCCTTTCCCCATTTCTTTGTTTCTCTCCCCTACTTTCTTTTTCCTTCCCTCCTTCCATTCCTCCTTCTTCCTTCCTTTTGATAAAATTGGAAATAATTGGTTTGCCCAGAGTTACACAATTAGTAACTATTAAGTGTCTGTGGTCACATTTGAACTCAGGTCTTCCTGCCTCTAGGGCCAGTGCTTTATCTACACAGGGCCTGTGCCACCTATCTGTCTTTGCCTTCCCCATTTCTTTAAATGGTATTACCACATTCTTATTCACCAAAGTACCATGACAACTCTGATTCCTTCCTTTCCTTGGGCTCTCAAATTCAGTAAGTTGTCAAGTCCTACTGTTCCTAACTCTAAAGTACTTTTTTAAAAACATTTTTTAATTGCTTCTTCCCCATATATACTGCCACCACTCTGGTTTCAGGTGCTCATTAGCTATTATCTGGACTAGAATAATGGCTTCTCAGCATTTTATCAAATTATCTGTCTGCAATTTATCCTTAAATTTTTTTTTTATTGTTGTAGATTTTTTTGAAATATTGTCATCCCTTTCTAGTGACTATTTCTCTCTGCCTGTAATAGAAGCCTCCCTTTCAATGAAAAAGTAGAGATAAACACAAAATTAGATATTGGTCAAGTCTGACAGTGCATGTCTCATTTCACAATTGTAATTCATGACTTTTTTGATGAGAACTCCAATTTAGTCTTAGGCAGCTACCAACTACTCTTTCTGATGCACAAATCTTATTATAATGGAGTCAAATCTTTAACAAGGGTTAGGTATGAAAGTGAAAAGTTATATAAAATTAAAATTATCTTTGTAAGCCTCTTTAATTGCTTATTAAATGTAATATGGTATCTTATAGCTTATAACCTATAACTTATAACTTATAAGCCCTTAAAAGGTCTTATAGTCTCTTTTCGGATAGTTAGGTGGCACTCTTTTGGGGCACCTAGGATAGAATACTGGACTGGAGTCAGGAAAACTTACCTCTCTAAGTTCAGATCTGACCTGAGACACTTAACACTTAATATCTGTAACCTTGGATAAGTCATTTAACCCTGTTTGCCTCCATTTCCTCATCTATAAAATGAACTAGAGAAGGAAATGGCAAACTACTCCAGTATCTTTGCCAAGAAAACCCCAAATGGGATGAAGAAGAGTCAGAAACAATTCACAACAATAGAAGAGGGTCTACTAAAGAGCAGATGGATCTGAAATAGTTGAAAAGGGAACAATTCAATGGAAATTTGCCACAAGCGACTAAACTATTGATAAGGGAGAGAAAGAACTCAATGTTTTCTATTTGAAGAGAATGAAAGGAAAGCAAATAAAGACTATAGGGCAAAAACAATGATTTAGGAGAAAATTGATCATTTTGAAAGGATTTCATAAATGGGAGTTATCTCATTAGAAGGTGATCATAATACCACTTAACCACTTTTTTCTTCTTGCTTTATCATGAGGCCAGATAGGACCCAACAGAGTTCAAAAGAATGCAACTGGGGCCTTCCAGCTAACCTAGAATGATGTGAAGTCCAACTGAGGCCATCCATCCATCTTGCTAACTCCACCAGCTCAGAGTAACAGACTATGGGTATGATGAAGAGGATCTACAATTATATTCGGCATGGTGAGATGCTCTCTTTATGAAAGACCATTGGGAACTGAGGCTGAGGAAGGGACAGAAAGAAACATCTATCTCTCATCTCACACATGCTCTAGGACATAAGAGTCATTGAGTAACTGCTAGGTAACAGCAACAAGTTTAAGAATAAATAAGTGAATGTATTCAGATTCAATGTCCATATGGGATAACTGTGATGCTGATCCAAAACTTTCAGTATTTTCTCTAAGTTAAAGTAGAAGAAATCAACTGTTTTAGGAAGACTGGGATTTTTCCTCTGATCAAAAAAAGAGCACTAAAACTACATGACTGAACAGAAATGCTAATAAGGACAGGAATATGGGGTGAGTAGGGAAAGAACAATGGCCTGATTTCTTTAGCTTACTAGTCATTCTAGTTAAAATCTATCTGCATTTCAATCAGAGAAGACCTTAGGAAAGTCTAAAGCCAAAGACAGAGGACTGAAAGAGCTGTAACTATCATCTCCACTTAGGCACAAGAGCCAGAAAAAAAAA
>JAJPUD010024756.1:0-18357 GCA_023553655.1 Myrmecobius fasciatus
GAAAACATACTATGAATTTTTTAGGTATCACCCTCCTTCTGCCTGTTAAAATCTTAATAACAAATATTGTTAAAATTCTATCTCTCCTAAAGTTGCCTTCATCATTCTAGCTTGACCAAAATCCAAAACTTACTTGATACATCTCAACTTTGTTCATCTGAAAGCAATTCTCTTTTTATGAGGAAAAAGAAGCAAATGAGAAGAGAAAGATAATACTATCACCCCCAAAGACTCTAGAATTCTTCAGAATGAGTTACAACACAGGACGCCAGTAGAACAGACCTCCCATCGTCTTTGGGTGTACTTCTTGCACAAAATAGTCTCTACTCTTGACATAGAACAAATAACTTCACTTTAGCAAATCCCCTTTGCTGTCTTGCTCGTAATATAAAGAGGTTTTTTGTTTGTTTGTTTTTTTTGTTTTTTAATTCTCTAAGATACCAACCCTGAAGTCAGGAGGACCTGAGTTCAAATTTGACCTCAGACACTTAACGCTTCCTGGCTGTGTGACCCTGGACAAGTCACTTAACACCACTTGCCTCAGGGGGAAAAAACCTCCAGGGAAGGGTTAGGAAATGAGCACAGCCTTGTGGGGATGAATGAAAATAAATACAGTTTTCCTGATCATTACACACTTCTAGTTTGGTAAGTAAACTTTTCTTTAGAGGTCAACATTAAGAATGATATCAGGTCAAGACCTCTTCAAATAAGGCTTTTTGTAGTCATCCTTCACCTATTTCATTTTTTTGACAAAGAAAGACTATCTAAGAAAGAGGTTTAAAATCACCTGCTTCAAAATAATGAGAATATTTTAATTTCCTCCCTTCCCCATGAAGGTTTTCCTTTCAAATTTTCATTTTTAACCTTTCAAGCATTTTCCCTGGACCTGTCATTCACATTATCTCTAATATTGTTATGCCTTTCAGGAGCATTATAACTGACAAAACCATAGACAATCCAAAAAATATAGAAGTATGTCAATTTATTTCCATGACCAGGCTAAACCTACTAAACCAGATGGTTTTGCTCATATGCATGAAATAGAAAATGCTTTCCATTTAGCACCAACCTGATCTCTGAAAAGGAAATGAGTGACCTTTAATAACTCTTCCCCCCCATTGGTAGTGCCTTGCCCCTAATCCTTAACACTTACCTGAAGTTCCTTCCATTACTGATGTAAGAAAGGAAAGATGATGATAATGGACTCCCTCAGGAAAAGTGTTTCTGATTAAATAAATACCAAAATATATGTGCAATCAAGAAAATCCTCCTTCTTAGGGTGTTTCCCATTTTTTAGAATGGGAATAGAATATTTAGTAAATATATGCAATTACTGACTTAATATTTTAGAGAATACTACTGAGGTTTAAAAAAAACCCACTTACCTGAATATGTCACCATCTAGGGCCACAGAATCTCAGATGTACCAACAAATGTTTCACCTATATCAGGGGTTCTTAACCTTGTTAGTATCATTGATTTAGGATCCCTTCTCAGAATAATGTTTTATTGCTTACATTCATAATTGAAGGAAATACTAAATTTGAGTCAGAGGTTAGTTAACTTAAAATGATATTCCCCCCAACCCATTTTTCACATTCTCTGAAATGTATCCACAGGCCCATTAGAAGTGCTAGAACCTAAGGTTAAGAACCCCTTAACTGTATCAATGTACTTTTTTTTTCTCATTATTCCCAGCTAGGAGGGAAAGACTACGGAACTAAAGGGGAATTAGGATGATACTTGAAATGGTTGGAGACACTGAATTTTCTATTTAAAGTCATATTCAGTCATGCTTTTCTTTACCTGGCAGTCTTATTAGCAAAGCAAATCTTACTTTCTTAAAACAACTATTTTCACTAGAATATTAATAAAGAACTTGCTAATTTTCCTACCAGTTCCTATAAAACTTCTAAAAATGCATAACCTAATTCAAAGTTGGGTTTTGAACTTCACAGAAGAAGGGCCCCATTCACAGCAATATAATTTGAGACAAAAATAACTAGAAGTGAGTCTCTAATTAAAAGAAACAACTCTGTTATACTTCAGGGAGTTATATTACCCAGTTATTTAGCATGGTTTAGGTGGCTAGGGAAACCCCACCTGGAATGTGAACAATGGAACTGCAGACTACCCAAATGGAGAAGATAACAAAACAGCATGTTTTATCACTAAAAGTATAGTTGAAAATTACTTCTTCCAAACAAGTTAAGCCTTTACTTTCTTGTTTTTCATTTTTCATTCTCTGTCTTTCACAATCCTTATGGGATACCTTAATGAGCCATTGGGAGCATTTTACTGATACTATCATTGTTATTGTCAACTATCATTCTTTAAATACTTTCTAGGTGCCAAGGTTGGAGATACAAAGAAAGACAATAAAAACTAGGTGTTCACAACTATTTACAAACAAGGTTTATATATTATAAATATGGAATAATTTCAGAGAAAAGACATTAAAATTAAGGAGGGATCAAGGAGGATCTTGCAGAAAGTGGGATTTCAGCTGAGATTTGAAAGAAGGCAGGGAAGTCAGGAGGTAGGAAATTCAAAGCATAAATGACACAGTGAAAACATTAGGGGTCAGGAGATGGTGTATTGTGTGAGAAAAACAGCAAGGAGCTTAGGGTCACTGTATCCCCGGGTACATGAAGGGGATTAAGGTATAACAGGAATGGAAAGGTCAAAAAGGGGCTGGATTATGAAGTGCTTTGAAAGTCAAACAAAATTTTATTAGAAAGATCATGGACATCTACAAGGAGATACTTTAATTCCTCTCCCTCTACATTAAAAATATACTTTAAAACTTGCATGTACTAGGGAACCACTAGAATTTATTAACCAGGTAGTATATTTCTTATATGCTTGGGTATTTATTTTTGCCATTTCCTATATAGAGCTACAGTTGCCATGGCTGCTAATTCTGGCTACTCCCCAGAATTGAAAAAAGAATCAAAGCTCACTGCAGGCTTCCCTTTATGAAGCATAGTGTTAATTTAGCACCTTCAATCCACCACTGTTTTCTTATGATAAATACAGTAGGGCTTATTATTGTTTTTCCTCCCTCCCTCTTCCCCTTCTTTTCTCCCTCCCTCCCTTCCCTTCTCCCTTCTTCCTTCCCTTTCTCACTTCCTCCCTCCCTTCCTTTTTGCCTTCCTCCTTTCCTTCCTTCCTCCCTTCTTCCTTCTTCCTTCCTTCCTTCCTTCTTCCAGTAGTATGGAGATATATATATCATGCTTTAGTCAGACTCATCAGGGTATTTCTTAGGACAAAGGGCATCACCTAAGCCTAAATAACAAGAATAGAACCTTCAATGTTACCTAAAATATGGTCTCAGGCAACATCAAATGGACTTCATGAACTTTCTCTGGACTGATGGGATAAGACATCAATTTTGAAATAAAATAATTTGGAGGAAAGCCTTCCTTAAGGGGCCATATTGCAAATGATTCTTGAGGTATTTTGGTGGGTATGGCAAAATAAGATGTGGACTTGGAGTCAGGAAGATCAAATCTTATTTTATGTAGTTCTGAGCCGGTTATTTAACTATTCTTAGCTTCTTTTTCCTCATTTGTAAAATGTGAATGATAATGGCACTAAATCTTTCAGGGTTTTTGTGAGGATCAAATGGGGTAATATATGTAAAAATGTTTATTATCCTTTAAGTGATATATAATTGTTAGCTATTATTATTAGGGGAGAGGAATATTCTTATATATCAGCAATCAATCTATTATTCAACAAGCTTTTAGTAAACACCTATTATATACCAGTGACTATGATAAGTACTAACATCCACCCATGCATCATTTTACCAGAGTGCTGGGAATCCAATCAATCAATCAATAAACATTTATTAAGTACCTATGAAGGAGTTGAAAATCCAGTGGAGGAGACAAATGAAAATATATATATACAGGATAATTAGGAAATAATTTAACAAATGAAGGAATTGGAATTTAAAGGGATTGGGAAAAGTTTGCTGTAAAGAGTTGTACTTGAGTTCCCAGTGGTAAGATAAAATCACCAGTCATGACTAAAGAGGAACACAGTTTAGAGATAGAAGGGACATAAAGGGCCATGAAGTTTAAACGCCTAATTTTAAAGATGAGGAAATTGAGACTTAAAGGGGTTAAAGCAATTATCCAAGTTCACACAGGCAGTGAAGAACAGAGGTAAAAACTGAACCCAGTAACTTCATGTCTAACTGAAGCACTTTTTTCACTGAGCCAAAAAGAATACTAGACTATTGTTTAAAAATATTTCCTTACTCTCAACAGAAAGAGGATGAAGAATAAGGTAGTTAAGAAGACTGAGTTCAAATTCTACTCAGATAGTATTTGTATGATCATTCACTTAATTTGTTTAACCCCTCTGTGCCTCAGTTTCCTCATCTACAAAGCAAGAATAAGAGTACTTAATTCTTAGATTGACGCAGTAAAGGGAAAGGAAAAGGAATAAGCATTTTTTTTTTGTGCATACTAGAACTTTACACATCAGATACAACACCTATTGCAAAGTAGGTGCTGTTATTTATCCTCATTTTATAGCTGAAAAAACTTAGGCCATTGAGGTTAAGGGACTTGCCCACAATTACTCAACCAGTGAATGTCTGGGGCCAGATTTGAACTCCTGTCCTCCTGACTTGAATCCCAACTGTATAGGTATGAGAAGTGTTTTATAAACCTTAAATTGTTACATAAATGTAAGTTATTCTCATATAATTGTTTTGCTTAAATATTCTTTCTTAGAAAGGAAGATTCCAGAATTAGGTGTGAGTGGAATGGTGCTGTTGAGATGTGAAAGATCTTTAAAAAGTATTAATGTTTAAACAATCATTCTAAGGGACAAAGGAAAGGATTTTTTAAAGTGTTCTCTCTTCCATTTTACAAAGCCATTTATAAAAATAATTTCTTCCCAACAATCCTGTTAAATATGGAAGGCAATTCATTTCATTATCCTATTTGCTGTAAAGAGTTATACTTGAGTTGAAAAAGCTGGGATTGAGAGAGATCAGGTCACCAATTCCTAGTCACATATTTTACAAGTGTTAACAACCACTTTGTTTTTGCACTTTGCAAAATCTTAGGGTTTTTCACTGATAAATAATGAATTCTACCAATTCTAGACGTACCTATATTAGAATGATTAGATAATGGAGATTTTAGTGAATTATTTTTATTTTGCTTTGGTGAAGAGAGGGTGACTTGGGGAGGGGAAGTCTCATTTACACCTTTATTCATGGATATATGCATACTCATAAAACTTTCCTACACATCATAATTTTTATAATCAAGCAAAGCAGTTGGGATGTCCAGTAATGCAATACCTAATGTATAGTTTTGGCAAATCACTTAACTTCTCTTTAGGTTCAGTTTCCTTATTGTAAGATAGGGATAATTACAGTATCTGTCTCCCAGGGTTTTTATAAGGGTTGTAAAGCACTATGGGGCAGATAGGTGGCAAAGTGGATAGAGCACCAGACTTGGAGTCAGGAAGATCTGAGTTTAAATTTAGCCTCAAACACTAGTTGTGTGAATCTAGCAAGGCACTAAACTTTGCCTTACCTCACCTGTAAAATGAACTGCAGAAGGAAATGGCAAAGCACTCCAATATCATTGCCAAGAAAACTCCAAATGTAGTCATGAAGTGTCAGATATGACTGAAAACAACTGAACAAAAAGATCACTTTGCAAACCTTGAAGCATTATATAAATGGGCATTATTATTATTAAGGACTCATATTGAATCATAGCAAGAGATGTTTGACATAAACATAAAAAGTTCCCAACTGGAAATCTTGTCTGAAATTGGCACAGTGCTTTGCAGTAATCCCTTTCTAGAGATAGAGCTTTAGGAAAAGCTATGATCTATGTCGGATTAGCTAGATAATCTTAACTGAAGGCAAGAAAAGCAGAAAGATCACTGAAGTTCTCCCCACCAGTCCTAGGTTTCTAAGAAATAACTATGTTCTTCCATGAAAGGGGTCACATTTCAGAATTGAAGTGGTGCTTACAAAAAATTAAAGCTAAAGTTTAAAAAGTTTCAATAAGAAGAACCAAATGAAAATATCCTTCTGGCTACATCCTAAATGTTTACACCATTTGGGGCATTTTTTTCTCAGCAAAGAATACTAAATCTGAGATAAGGATGAGAAAGAAGAGCATTTGCAGCTACTCTCCTTGGGACAATAATTACAAGACCTATCAGCTTCCTAGTATACGCTGATCACCCACTGGTGTCAGAAGACAGTTCTCCACATTGAATAAGCCTACACACTTCTGTGAATTCTATTATCCTCTTAACATCTGGCTTGTGCTATTGGTGGAGCCAAGAGAATGGATTAGCTGAAACATTGCTCTCTCCTAGTCCTTGCTAGCCTAGATGATAATCCTTCTCTTTCCTAAAATATCGTACACTTGTACATTTGAAAATGTAAACTCTTCACTACTCTCATATCATTATAAATGTTTGCAAATATTGTTGATTTATTCATCTTGCTTTTATGCTTTGAGGTAGCAAGGTAGTGCAATGGATAGAATGGAGGGTCTGGAAGATCTGAGTTCAAATGTGACCTAGTTTTGATGCTGTATAAGACTTAACTTCTATATGACTCAGTTTCCTCATATGTAAAACAGGGATAATCATAGGACCTACTTCCTAGGGTTGTTGAGATATTTTAAAGCACTTAAATCAGTGCCAGGAACACATTAAATAATTAGTAACTGCTTATTGCTGTGCTTCCTTTTTTCCTTTCTAAGATCTTTGATTTTATCAATATGAACATTGCCTCCTCAACCATTATTTATCACATCCCCATCCTGGATTTCCAAACCTGTTATCAAGAACAAATATCTTGCATAATGGAAAGAGTACTGCCCCTGGAGTCAGGGTATCTCAGTTCAAGGCCCACCTCTGGGGATTACTATCTCTGAGACCTTGGGCAAGCTACTTGGCTTTACTTTTCTCAAATATATATATATATATATATTTACTTTTCTCATATGTAAAATGAGACTGTTGAACCAGATGTTCACTAGGGACCTTTCCACCTCAACTTCTATGAAAGAAGGAACTTTCAATTGCCTTGGAGAAGGTTTTAAATTCAAGGAAGCATGACCTACTCAATGACTAGAATGCCAAAAATGTCTGATTTCCTGAAGGACAAAGGAGTTAGGATTACAAGCAAAAATCACCCAACAAATTTGAACATAATCCTTCAAGTGAAAAAATAATTGAACATTCAATGAAATTAAAGACTTTCAAGCCATCTTAATGAAAAGATCAGAGCTGAATAGAAAATTTAACTTTCAAATACAAGTCAAGAGAAGCATTAAAAAGGTAAACAAGAAAGAGAAAACAAAAAAGGACTTAATAAGGCTTAAACTGTTTACATTCCCACAAAGGAAGATGATACTTGTAATTCATAAGAAGTTTCTCATTATTAAGGCAGTTAGAAGGAGTATATGTCAATAGAACTGAATATGAAAGGATGATATCTAAAAAAATAAAATTAAGGTGTGAAATAAGAATATACAGGGAGAAAGGGAAAAGGGAGGCAGAATAAGGTAAATCATCTGCCATAAAAGATACAAGAAAAAGCTTTTACAGTAGAGGGGAAGAGAGAAGTGAGGTATGTTGAGTGAACTTTACTTTCATCAGAATTAGCTCAAAGAGAAAAAAACATATACACTAAACTGGGTCTAGAAATCTATCTTATCCTACAGGAAAGTAGGAGAGGAAGAGGGTAAGAGAATGGATAGGAGTGACAGAAAAAAGGGCATATTGGGGAGGGGATTAGAAACAAAATACTTTAGAAGAGGAACAGGGTGAAAAGAGAAAAACAGATTAAATGGAAGGGGGAATAGGATAAGGGGAAATACAGATAGCAATAGAAATTATAAAAAACGTTTTGAAACAAGTTCCTCTGATAAAGACCCCATTTCTCAAATATATGAGTCAAATTTATTAAAAGGAGGAGCCATTCTACAATTGGTAAATGACCTTTTGGTCATTTGAACAATCATAAATCATTTGGATCATATGAACAGTTTTCAGATGAAGTGATCAAACCTAACTAGAGCCATATTTTTTAAAATGTTCTAATTCACTATTGATTAGAGAAATGCAAATTTAAAAAATTCTTAGGTACTACCTCATATCTATTATATTGACTAATAGGTCTGAAAAGGAAAATGACAAATTTTGGAGGTGATATGGGGAAAATGAGATATTAATGCATTGTTGGTGTGGTTGTGATCTGATTCAACTATACTATAGAGCAATTTAAAACTATGCCCTTTGACCTAGCAAAACCACTACTAGGTCTGTATCCCAAAAGAAATTAAAAAACAAAAAAGGAAAGGTACCAATATGTACAAAAATATTTATAACATCTCTTTTCTAGTGGCAAAGAATTGGAAACTATGGAGATGCCCATCAATTGAGGATTGGCTGAACAAATAGTCATATGTGATTATGATTGAATACTATTGTGCTATAAGAAATGATGAATGGATGCTCTCAGAAAAACATAGAAATTCTTATATCAACTGATACAAAGTGAAATATACTGTGTGCAAAGAAACACCAATATTGTAAGATGATCAACTGTGAATGACTTACCTATTCTCAGCAATATAATGATCCTAGACAACTCTGAAGTAATTTGAAAAATAACTATCCCCAAAGAAAGAACTGATGATGTTTAAATAAAGTTTGGAACAATCATTTTAAAACTTTATTATTTTTCTTCTGGTTTTTATTTTTTGGTCTATGTTTTTCTTCACAACATGACTAATATGAAAATTTCTACATGACTACATATGCACAATCCATAACGAATTTCTTGCTTTCTCAATGCAGTATAGGAGAGGGAAGTGGAAAGGGAGGAAGGGAGAGAATTTGGAACTTAAAATATTAAAAGCAAATATTAAAAATTATTTTACATGTAACTGGGCAAAATAAAATATTAAATAAATGCAAAACACAAACACACATATATACATCTCCTCCACATACACATATACATCTCCTACACACACACACACACACAAAGTCTGATTTCCACATCTGACCTTCACTTTTGCACTTGGATGGTACCGGGATGTAGCAATCTCATTTATCTCTTGCCTATTGAATTATAATGTTGATCTTCATGTCTCATTCATTATTCTTGGAGTATTGCACTGAAGAATTTTTTTTCTCCAATGGAACTATAAAATCTTTATAATATCCCCAGACACAATAACTTATAGAATAATGCCATTTCCCCACATTCAAACTCTCCTGTAGCTTCCCTTCATTGTTCCTAGTTTAGTGCTTTAGAGCAAAGCAAAATATCTAATTTCTCTTTACATGACATGTAACAACCAGAAGGCAGCTATCATACATTCCTTCTAAAGATTTCAGTACCTTTAATCAAGAGATTTTATTTCTAACTATATTAACTAGTTCCTCCATAACACTACCTTCTCAGTAGCCCACTACAGAGATACTTCAAAGTAGTAGTTCTTAGAGAAAATATAATATAATGGACAGAGTATTGGATTTCTAATTTTAAGCCTTTGGTTTGAATGCTAGCTGTATTTTTTTCTGTTTTGATTGTCTTAGACAAAGAGCATTCACTTCTGTGTTTCATTTTGTTCAGTTATAAAATAATATGGTTTAATTAAATATATTCCATAAGGTGCCTTCCAGTCCCCAATACTAGGAAACCTATAAAATATATTCAGAGTCTTAAATTTTCTGCTAATTCCTCTCCCAAGATAATCCCACCTCCACTATGAAATATTCAAGAATTATTCGGTTCTCTCATCATCTTTCCCAAATTCTAATTTTTTCCATTTCCAGTTCCTTCTCTTTTTCTTCCCCTTCTCAAGTTCTTCTCCGTGCCTCAAATCCATCTTTCCCCATATTGTTTTTCCCTACTTTTACACAAATGCTTTGTAAGTGATCCTGTTATCACTACTGAGTTTCTCCTCCCAATTAAGTCACTAAGTGATCAATAAAGTGAGTCCATCCTAATTCCTAATATTTCATCTGTTGTCATATTTCCAATCTATTATCTTTTTGTGCTTCTTCCTTCACTTGCTATCTAAACCTGTAGTCATATACCTCTAAAAATTCAGTTTAGTTCAACAAATATTTATTGCCTGCTGAATACCTTTAAAGTAATGTGAAAGAGACTACAGAAAGTAGTCCCTATATTTAATAAAATGACCAACCACTCCAGTATCTTTGCCAAGAAAATCTTATGGACACTGTAGTTCACACAGAGTCAGACATGCTCAAATGGCTGAAAAAAAAAAACAAACATTGAGGGAAATTACCTCTCAATCTGTCAGTCCATATTGCAATACAATATATTTCCCACAATGTTGAATCCGGGGCTCCCTAATACAATCCCTCTCTCAAGCTAAGGATCTTTTCTTTAGATCCCATAGAGGAATACTTACCTAAATCCATGGCCATATCAGACTGATTCAGTTAAGGAGACGCAATGGCATAATAGACTTGAACCATGATTTCACTAATTTTAGTGGCATCTGGGAAGTTCAGTTGGATAGAACACTGGGTCTGACATCTCAAAGACTTAAGTTCAAATCCAGCCTTAGATACTTATTAAATGTGTGGCTATTAGGTAAGGTGCTTGGTTTTAGTTTCCTTTAGTATTCTTATGATAATAATAGTACCTACTTGTCAGAGGAGTTGTGAGATAATAAAAGTAAAGTACATAACACAGACACATAGTAAGCACTGTGTAAATGTTGGCTATTATTATAATTTTTTAACATTGAGGTTCTGAACATGAAAATCTGTTATAAATAGCTTTTCCCTGTTTGGGAAAAAAAGGGACTTGAGAGAGCCCCTTAACATTCTCTGCACCTTGTCTTCTGCTCTGATATTAATGTCATATTTTGTCCTCTTCTGCCATTGTTTTCTTTCTTTTTCAAATTTTGTTGTTCTGAAATTCTAATATTGAACCCATTCAGCTTTCTGTTTTATGCTTACTTAAATAGAAATTTAACTCCTTTCCCGCTTCCCTTACCTGTACTGACCCTCCCCAATTCTAATGCCTCCTATTATTCACTACCAATATTTCTCTATGAACTCCATCCATCAACAACAAATAAATTAAAATTCATCTGCAATTACTGAAGACTGAACTCAGTCAGCAAATTCAAATACTGTCCATAGGCTGAATTTGAGACAGAGCTCATCTTCATGAAGCAATCATTTTTGATATGACCTCTTTCAACATAGATCACAGAGACAGGAGAAACACATGTATGTATTGTATCATCCATCCCTATGTCTGATCACTTCCCAATCAAGGGACATGCAGAAAAAGATAAAGGGAAAATACTCAGGAGACTTAAATAGCTGTGATCATACCCCTATGAGGCTCCTTTGAGTCTACCTTATACTTTATACTATCTTATTGTGCTGTGTCCAAAATTCATTATGAATAGGCCAGGTGAAGGTGAATCTCTCAGTGCTGTTCTCCAGTTCTTCCCAAATTTAAATGATGGACCAGTTTCAGTCAGAAAGATATAGAGTTTAACACTAGCTCTTTATCCATCTGCATTTCTGCAGCTGCTAATAGAAAGGGGATGCTGAAGATCTATAACATAGGAAGTCTTGAGGTTATAGGATAATGGGTTTAAAGCTGAGAGGAACCTCAAAGGATATCTACTTCAATTCATTCATTTTGACAATAAGGAAACTTTGACCCAGAGACTCTAAAAAATTTTCTCAAGGTCACATACTTAGGTAAGTGATAGAACTGGGATTTACACCTGGAATTCTATGATCTAAAGTTCAACATTTTTGAGGTTCTAGAGGGTCCCAAATTCAAATCTAGCTTCAGACATTTAATACTAGCTGTGACTCAGTTGCCTAGGGGGAAAAACAAGAATGAAAGTTCAACAATTTTGCTACTGTACCATGGTGTCTAATCTGATGTCAATCAAAATCTCTATTAAATATAGTACAAGGAGCACTAAACTTGAAATCATAAAACTGAATTTTGGGGGAATTTTTTTGAGGAGAGATATTTGTATTTGTAATTTGTAATGATACTTTTCAGTGATATAGGATTACTTGAGGAAACTAGAGCAATGCAGTTGATATGCAACTAGCTTTCCATTTTAAGTTTACTTAAATAGAGATATAAATCTTGCTCCTCCTCACTTACCTATTATTAACCCTCCCCAACTCTGATGACTCCTATTATCCCTAATTCATTTCCCCCTACAATTTAAACTATTAGAGAATTTTTAAGGCACTAAGAAATGATTTGCACAAGATCATACAGTCAGTAGCTATCAGAAGTCTTTTAAAAATTAGTTAAATTTTTTTAAAAAACTGTAGCATTTAATTTTTTTTTAAATTTTAAGTTCCAAATTCTCTCTCTTTCTCCTAGAATCCACATCTTCTGGTTATGAATCCAGATTTCTTCCCCTATGCCATACTGCTTCTCATCTCTACTAAAAGAAGGATTTTTATAAAGCTTATGTATAGGAAGGTCATGTTATGTATTGGAATGAGCATTGGACTGAAGATTCAAAGAAATCAGCATTTGAATCCTATTTCTCTCAGTTTCAATTCCCTAACTTGTAAAATGAGTATAAATAATAGCTCTGTTATAGATATTATAAATAACAGTACGTGGTGCTTTCTTCATAGAATTTTTGTAAGACTCCAATGAAGATAAAATATTGGAAGCATAACTCCCTCCCCCCCCAAAAAAAGTTTTAAAATGTTTTTTTCCTACAAGACTTATGATTTCATTTGTGTTTTGTTTTTGTTTTTTTCTATCTGACCTATGATTTAATTTATAGAAGGAACTCCTAAGGAAGAAATTTTCCCCGTCATTTTAAAACATATAGATGTAAGTTGCTAAGAGAGTTTAGGATTACATAGCCAGTAAGTTTCAGAGGTGGAAATTGGACTCAGGTCTTCTTAACGCCAAAGCTGCTTCTCTCTCCCCTGTGCTATCCTTCTTTTCCCAGAAATGTAAAAACCTTCTATTAGAAATTGATGATTTCATATAAAGTTACTAGATTTTTTTTTTCTAGAAGCCAGGATCATACAGAAAAATCCGATTTTTACAACCTGTCAAGTGGGCTGACTGGATCAAAGAAAACATATTGAACCTACTTTCCAGAATTAGTGCACAGCTAGACACCCCTTCAATTCAGCCAGCATGCCCCCAGAAGCACACCCCAGCTCTCTACATTAAATGGAAGAAGAAACAGTTTGAGCTACAGGGCATATTCTAAGTAATAAAAATTGTCTCTATTTAGGGACTTAATTCCATAATAGCCCAGATTTATTTTAAATACTTTGCAATTCATATCATGGATATTCCAATAGCAAAGATTAAAGGTAATTGCATCTTCTCTGACACCAGCTGGAATAATCTTTACATCATCAGTTTCATGCTTCAGGACATTGGAGAAGGAATGGTCCTTTAAACAACCAGGACTGCTGGAAGGTTGCTGAGGGAATTTACCTTAGAGATAAACAAGTCTATTGTCTGGTCATTTCTATTCCAGGCAAGAGATCTTTGGAGGAATCCCAGAAAGCTCTTTCCTGAAGGAGACATTTTTCAGATCATGAGCTTCAGGATTTCTTAAGTAGATTATGTGTTTCTTTAACAGCTCAACCCCAGGGCAGTGTGTGAAGTCAGTATCATTTATGTTGCCTTAGTATTTGGAAGATGTCTTGAAGGTTACAGATGGGAGGATATCATTTTCTCTTTTTTCTCCTACATATTTCTCTATTTTCTGCTTTTCCTTGTTGCTTTTTTCTGACTCCAGACTACCTTCCCAGTTAATTCATACTACTACCCTTCACTTATCCTATATTTATTCAAAATTGGCCTATTTGCTATTCCCTGAACCTAGCATCCCCTCTCCCATCTTTTTGCACAGGCTGTTCCTTCATGCTGTGAATACACACCCTCCTTCTTCCCCTTTCTTCACCCCCACTTCTGAGTATCCTTATCTTCTTTCAATGCTCAATTCAGTTACCGCCTACTCTGTGAAACCTTTCCTGATCCCTCTGGTTATTACTACTCTCTCCCTCCTCAAATTAGCTTGTATTTATTTCTCTGTTTGCAATTGCATCTCCCAGGAAAATGAAAGCTACTTGAGAGAAAGGTCTGTTTTTCCCTCTTGTCTACCACAGTGCTAATATATAGTTGGTCCTTAATCACAATGCATTGAACTGAATTTTCTAATCCTCTCCCTGTCCCATGTACATTCCTTCAACCACAGACTCGCTATGATTTTTATTTACTAAGTATCTTAGTAAATGGAATGCTCTCTGGAACTATCTTCAGTATAACTTCCATTCTCTCCCTTGTCCTTTCCACCAACTGTCTCTCCCCCAATTCTCCTCTGTTCCACTCCTACTATTGCAACTCCCTTGGATTATCTTCTCATATTCCCAAAATTATCAGTCCCCCTTTTGCCCAAGGTGGAAAGAATTCCTAGTTATGACTCAAGGCATTACTTGGCAAGGCAGAATAAAGAATGATTATCATCTTCATGTATTAGTGAAGTTTTGACTAGAAACATAGCAAAGGAAAATATAATTGGAAGGCTAGGGAGTGGGCCAGTGATTTCATTGGTTTACAGAAATTCTGGTTGGAAAAACACCTTTTAATGATGTAGGTCAATACCTTCTCTACAGGTGAGACTCCAAAGAGTTACCTAGAGCACTGAAAAGTTAAGTGACATCTCCAGAATCACATAGCCAATTTTTCAGAGATGAAATTTGTACTCAGATCTGACTCCTAGATCAGAGCTATCCATTACATTACATTATTCCTTCAATTTTGAGGGACACAACCCAAACTCTCTTCGGTATTGAACATCTATGCACAATTTTTGGTCCTCCCTATGTATTAAAGAAGATTGATTCTTTTTTATTTTTTTATGGATGTTTACAGTACCTTATTACAAAATCTAGGTTAAGTACTTGGTCATAGGCTGTACTATTCACTCTTCATATATTTTATGCATTTTAGAATTTCTAAACATTTTCTGTATCATCTGCTGGCCTTCATGTGCCATCTGTGGCTTCTACAAAACTCCCCTGAAATTCACATTTAATTTCTTAAGCAAACCTATGATATATAAAATCTGCAATGGGAATATCAAAATATAAAAAGGCAACTGTACACCTGTTATTATGTGAGCAGTATAAATGGAAAAGACAACAACAACAATCACAACCTTGAAATTAGAATAACCAGGCTGGATCTAAAAAGTTCTTGAAGACTCTGGAAGTGGATTGCATAACCTGGTGAAGGTAGTTGTGTTAGATTGTTTTCCTAATTTTTTATTATAAGGAGTGTTTTTCTGGATTTTGAGTAAAAGAAGAATACATTCATTTCTGAATGTGAGGTCAAAATAAACTTACCAATAAAAATAAGATACATATTTTTAAAGATACAAAAGGAAGAAAGGGTGAATACATTGACGAATTTTCTTTCAAATACTTTAGCAAAACTCTTTAAATATGTGGTCAGGTCATTGTGCCATGTAATATGTTTTCTCATACTTAAACCTATTTTTATAAACATTTTCCTTTCTCTTATGTACAGCAGTGAAATCCCTAAACAAGTGATGAATAATAATGTATAAATGTGATCACAGAGGTCACACTTCTAGAGAAACTCTGCCCTTTCCCCAATGAGCAATATCTTGGGCTTTATTATAGCCTGTACCAGAATCCATTAAAATCCTGCTGTTGCCTCAGAGACACAGTGAATGCCACAAGTTGAGAAGACATCTGTTGCACTTTGAGAAACACAGATGGACAGAGGTGAAAGGAAATGATTCAGTGTTTCATACACACTGGAGTTCTCTTCTTTAAACAAAACCCTTCTGTCCCTATATCCAAGCATCTGTTGGACACGGGTGTGTCTTGCTGCAAAAGTCAGAGGGTTTCAAAGGTTATTATTCTGACTCTGATGACTTCTCTAGGTAAGAGAGGATGACACTTACAAACCTCTTACAACTCACATTTTTAAAAAAGCAGCTGCTTCTCTTAATAAATGACAAAATTTACTTAGGATTTTTGGGCTAAAAAGTGCTACAGAGTACAACTGGTGATGAAAAGGAACCTACTTTCTAGGCTCCCTGACAAATAGTCATTAAGCCTTCGCTTGAAACCTCATAGTGTGCTTTAGGGATATGAAGGGAATGGGAGAGTAGGTACTTCTGGATCAAATGAGATAATATTTTTAAAAACACTTAGCACAGAGCATGATGCATAGTAGTTGTCACATAAATGCTTCTTCCCTTCCTCTTCTGGATGACTCTAAATATTAGGAAAATTGTGTATATCAAGGGGGGATTATTTTTTTTCATTTTTGATTGTATATTTGGTTTTCATTTTGGTCCCCATCCCCTTATACCACGCTTAAATCTGTACCTCTGTAACTTCCACCCATTGCTCCTTCCTCTATGGTGAAAGGAAACATTCTTTTATAAGGTACCTCCTCAAATACTTGTAGGCACCTACCTGTTGTCTACTCAAAACTAAATATATTCAATTTATCCATACTAGTAGAATATAAAGTTCGGTGTATCAATGACTATTTTCTTTTTTGTCTTTATATCCCCAGTGACAATCCTAGGACATGTCACATAATAGGTGCTCAATAAAGGCTTATTGAAATGAATTGAAGTAAGATGCCATGGTTTTCAGGCTCTTCACTGTTTTGTTCAAACTCTCCTGCTGTCACTTTAACTGTTCAATGTCCCTAGTCCAGTGGGGTGCCAGGAATCAAACAGAACTCTCCAAATGAGTCTGACCAGGGCAGGGTACAGAATAGTTGCCCTCAGTGCCCTTTCAGGCAGTAGGCATTTGTTTGCTTTAAGGGTGATTCATGCCTTTAGAGATAATGGACTGATTTCCAGGTCCATAATACAACTTTGAAGAGTTGCCTTTTGAGCTTAAAAATCTGTCATAGCATTTGTAAGCCTGAAATAACACACTTGAATAGAAAGATAAGTCGGGATAAAAGTAGATGAATTTAGCAGTTCATCCCTCTTGTGAAAACCTAAAATCACACCATTATTACGACTCTCAAAGCTTTTTTTCCTATCCTCTTGCCCCCTCTTGTGTTCTACTCTAACATAGCACTTGATTCATTTCTATCTGCAGGATGTTAAGCAGCAAGTCCTTATTCTCTCAAATCACTATGGCAGACTACAACAGCCAAGTGACAAATTATACCCATATTTCCTTAATTTATTTTGGGACGATGCAAGCAGCAATTAACAAAAAAAGCATTCTTTGCTAAACTTTCTGTCACAAACCCAGACTAATGCCCCCCATAAAGACATCCCACAGGACCAATTGACCAATAAGACATCAGGTCCCATCTCATTGACCAAACCTCCTCTACACCCCATCCCTGGAAATAGTTTCTTTCTCCTTCTCTAGATTTCTTAAAGAAAACTGTAAAGAAAGAAATTCAATCCAGTATAGCAAACTATGTGCTGGATGAGTTAAAATTCTGCCTCTGCTATTTATTCTCTGAATTTGGGAAAGTCATAATCTCTCAAATCCCATCAAATATTTATATTTGATCCTATGAACCCTTTTATTCCTGTTGTCTAATTTGAATTCTATTTATCTGCCTACATAATTTGTCTTCCCAACTAGAAAGAGCTGAGTACTATATAGCATTGGTTCTCAAGTTTTTGCTCTCAGTATTTTTATATTATTAAAAACTCTTGAGGATCAGTTCAAATGGTTTTTGTTTATGTGGAATACATTTATAAATATTTACCTAATTCAAAATAAAAACAATTTTTCTTGAATTTATAGACCTTCTGAAAGGGTTTTAGATTCTCTGGACCACACTTTGAGAAGCATTGCTACATAGTGCTATATAGATTATGTAGCATATATATATATATACATTACCTATCTATATAAATGATCATAGACTTAGAACTAGAAAATATCTTAGAGGAAATTGAATCCAATCCTTTCACTTTATAGGTGAGGAGACTCAGAGAGATTAAGTGATTTGCCCAGGGTCAGATAACCAGTCAGATGATGTAGAGATACAAAGAAAACAGAGTATTCATTCATTAAGTACCTACTATGTATCAAGCAGGCAACTAGGTGGTATAACAGATAGATTGCCAGACTCAGAGTCAAGAAAACTCCCGTTTCCTGATTTCAAATCTAGCCTCAAACACTTATCAGCTGTGTGAGCCTGGGAAAGTCATTTAATCCTCTTTGCCTCAACTTCCTAATTTGTAATTTCTATAGAATGAACTGAGAAAGAATTGCCAAACTACTTGTCTTTGCCAAAAAAAA
>JAJPUD010024757.1:0-18357 GCA_023553655.1 Myrmecobius fasciatus
CTGAACTGAGACACACCAGGAAAATCAGAAACCAAGCCAATCCAACAAACTAGTTACTAGCAGAAGTTATGCCAGGGGATGCCATTTTCTTGGCAAAGATACCGGAGTGGTTTGCCATTTCCTTCTCTTAATTCATTTCATAGATGAGGAAACTGACAAGGTGAAGTGTTCAGGGTCATACTGCTAATAAGTGTCTGAGACGATTTGAACTCTGGAAGATGTGATTTCCTGACTCTCAATATCTCACTGCCCAACAGTTGTGAGAGCTCATCTATTTTGTTTTTACTTAGTCTGCCATTAGGACATAATTGGCTTAAAAATTAAAGTGGGAAAGTATGTACTATCAAGGATAGCAGTCCTCCAGAGTAAAGACAATTTTATTTCCAATCCAGACTATGAGTGACAAAATCTGGGTAGCATATTTAAAAAAAAAAAAGACAACTTCCCAGTTCAGCTGGAACTACAGGACAAAGTAAAAATAGAAACCACCAATCAATCACCTTCACCTTCTGAAAGTAATCCCCAATCAGAAACACTCAGAACCAAAATTCAGAATATCCAAGTCAAAGAAAAAAAAATGGCATGAATAGCCAGAAGCAGAGTTCAAGGACCAAGGCACAGTCAGGATCATACAGGATTACTGTAACTAGTGACTACTAACAAAGGAGAGAGATTCCATCTTCTAAAAGGTAAAAGACAAGATTTTTTACAAGAAATAATTTACCTTGGGACACAACACTTCCTAGCTGTGTGACCCTGAGCAAGTCACTTAACCCCAATTGCCTTAGCAAAAAAAAAAAAAAAAAAAAAAATTACCTGCAAAACTAAGCATCATTGTACAAGAGGAGAAAAATGGACCTTCAATGGGCCTTGAAAGAACTTTCAAGCATTCCTGATAAAAAGACCAGGGGTAAGTAGAATTTTTGAAGTGTAAGGAGATAAAAGAAACCCAGAAAACTAAATACATTTGAGTATTTGGAAGGGGCTTAATGATAATGAAACCCATGCTAATAGAAGTGATGAATGTCTCTTAAATCCCACTATGTTTAGAGGTCACAGGGAATAACGCAATTAAAAAGGGTCTGGGAGTGGATTGATTTTATGATATCTTCTTGGTTTTAAGGGGGGGGAAAGAATATATTGAGGAAGAAATAAAGAAGGGAAGTAAGTGACTCACATACCTGAAATATAGGAGCAGGTAAGCATACAGGTTAAAAGAACCAGGTATCTCATGAACTTCATGTTTATCTGATTGGGAACAGTAAAGGATCATAAACACTGCTGTAGAAATGCATTACGTTCAATAGGTAAAAAGACTAGGACAAGAAAAAGGAAAGGGTGGGTTAAAAAGAGCTGATTGATTAGAGAGGTAAAAATCAGTGAAGCAAACCAACATTAAGAAGTGGGGGGATTAAAAAGCGAGAGCAGAAGAACCAGCCACCAGGGTTTGGACCAAGAGAGACAGAGGAGTGGCCCCAGACCATGTTAGTGACAGCTTTCTAGGAATGATCAAATTTATTCCCTTCTACCATCATTTTTATTTGTAAAGGGAAGCAAAGGGGGGGGGGTGGAGGAGGAACGTTATGAGAAGTTTTGATGGAGGGAAAAACAATCATTACAATAAATTTGGATGGAATGAACCCACCAGTCAAAAGGAGTAGGTAGCAGAATGGATTAAAAAAAAACATTTTACTTAGAAAAAAAAAAACAGTCAAAAGAATTACACAGTTAAAATGAAGTGTTGAAAATGAATTTATTATGCTTTGGGTAAATTTTAAAAAGCAGAGAGTGACAATTATAACCTCAGACAAGGCAAGAGTAAAAATAGACAGGTTTGATGGAGATAATAAGCAGGGAAGCTTCATTATGTTTATAAATCCCACAAATAATAAAGTAATATCAATAATTTATATGCACTGAATAATATATTACCTAAGTACTTAAAGGAAAAGTTAACCAAATGATGACAAAAATTTAATAGTTGCAGACCTCAATGTGACCCTTTCACATTTGGATACATCTAACAAAAAGATAAGAAAGGTAAGGACTTGAAGAGACTTTTAAAAAATTGGATGCTATTGATCCTTGGCAAGTACTGAATGGGAATAGAAAGAATTATACATATCACTCAGTTGTACAAGTCACATTTACAAAAATCAAATGTGCTGCGGCATTAAAAAAAACTACAAAATTCAGAGAAGTATTTTAAAGTAATTTTTATTTTTTACATCACCTACATTTCCTCCTACATCTCTTCCCTCCCTCCATTCAGAGAGCCATCCTTTATAACGAAGAATTTCTTTTAAGAGGAAGAAAAAAAAATTCTGCAAAAGCAATTAACACATTTTTTAAAATTATGTTATATGTAATGTTCCATACCTGTGGACCCCTACTTCTACAAAAGAGCCAAGGGGATGCCTTTTTGCATTTATTTATTTTTGAGACTAAGGTTGTAGCAATATTTTAATCCATTGTTCCTCTACAAGTTAGGATAGTTTTTACTTAAAGGGTATTGGATCCCCTCCTCCTTAATTGATTCAGGGGGCTAAATCACCTGGTCACAAGTATAAGAGCTATGAGGAACTCCAAAAGCTGGAGGACATTATGACAATTCAGGAGGAGAGTTTGATTCGGAATGAAACAACTTGATCCTCAATTATACACTTTTGATGAATGTTCCTCTGCTATGGTTGAGTTAATCTTCATTTGTTTACCATTAATAGCCTATGGCTTTCCTGTATCATTCCATTATCACCCAAAAACTAGTGGGGCACTGGCCTAAGTAAGAAACCAAGCAGTCTGTATAATTTCACCATCTACAACCTTATTTGTTTTCTGGTTGTTTTTTCCATTTATTGTAATCATTGTATATATTGTTTTCCTTACTCTGCTTCACTTTGCATCAATTCACATAAGTGTTTTATGTTACAATGATATTTTTTTGCATTCATAAGCTACAATTTATATACAATATTTATATATATGCATATCCCCCAATTCATGGGCATCTACTTTGTTTCCGTTCTTTGTTAACACAAAAACTATCAACATTAATATTTTAGCATAGAGGGAGCTCTTTTAAAATCACTATTTGCATAGTTACAAATTGGAAAAGTGAAGTATTTGACATTCTTTACTCTCTCCTATAACAATAATAAATATAATCAATAAAGAGCACTTGGAAGAAAGAAGTCAAACTTAAAAGGAGATTAATTAATCCTAAAGGATAAGTGGGTCAAAGAAAAAAAAAACAATAAAACAACATATGAAGACTTTTGGGATGCTGCCTCAATGTAATCCTTGGGGAGAAGTTTATATCTTGAAATATTTATCAACAACAACAAAAAAGAGATCGATGACAAAGGCATGCAATTTTTAAAAAACTAGAAAAGCAACAAGTCAGAAAACCTGACAGCACAAAAATAAAAATTCTGAAAATCAAAAATAGTGAGGAAATGAAGGAAAAAAACGTTGAGTTGATAAATGAGGCTAGGAACTGGTATTGGAAAAAACTTAATAAATAGCTTATTTAGTTAAAAAAATAAACCCAAATTGGCAAAAAAAACCCACAAAAACAAAATTATAAACCTTTGCTCAATGTTTATGCCAACAAAAATGATAGATGAAGTGCATTAAATTTACAAAATACAAAATGCTTGGATTAACCTAACAAATTTAAACAACTCCTAAAACTTTTATGTTGTAAATAACCAAAAAATCCCTTTAATTTTAATGAATTTTTGGCATAAATAAATATTTCCTTAATTTTAGTAAGCAATATCATTTATCTAAATCCCAAAACTAATACCATCTGTCATGGGGAAATGCTATAATATCAGTAATATCAGGGGTAACACAAGGATGTCTACTGTCCTCACTATTATATGATGTAGTTCTAGAAATTCTAACTATATGCTAGAAACTGGAAATTGAATAGATGCCCTTCAATTGGAGAATGGCTGAATAAATTATGGTATATGAATATTATGGAATATTATTGTTCTGTAAGAAATGACCAGCAAGATGATTTCAGAGAGGCCTGGAGAGACTTGCATGAACTGATGCTGAGTGAAATGAGCAGAACCAGGAGATCATTATACGCGGCAACAACAGTACTATATGACGATCAATTCTGATGGACATGGCTCTCTTCAACAATGAAATGTTTCAAACCAGTTCCAATTGTTCACTGAAGAAAGCCATATACACCCAGAGAGAGGAATGTGAAATGTGGACCACAACGTAACATTCTCATACTCCTTGATTGATGTTTGCTTACATTGTGTTTCCTTTATCTGATATATCGTTTGTGTAGATAAGATTTTTCTTGCACAACAATGATAGGTTTGGAAATATGTATACATATATTCGATTTGCCAATATTTTAACATAATTAACATGTAGTGGATATTCTGCCATCTAGGGGAGGGGTGGGGAGTTGGGGGGAAAAATTTGTAACGGAAAGCTATGTAAGAGTTATGGTTGAAGAATTACCCACACATATGTTATGCAAATAAAATAAAATTTTAAAAAAAAAAAGAAATTCTAACTATAGCAGTAAGATAAGCACAAAGAAGAAAACAAAATTATCACTTTTTCAGATGATATTTTACTTCAAAAACCCTAGAGATTCAATTAAAATTAATTAAAACAGTAACCAGCAAAGCATAGGGATATAAAATAAGCCCACAAAAATCATCAGTTTTCCTACATAGTATCAATAATATCTAGACATAGAAAAAGGGATTCCAGTCAAAATTACTGCAGAATGTATAAAATTCCACTTACTGAAACACACACAAATTATATTAATATAACTACAAGACACTTTGCAGAAATACACAAAGACTTAAATAATTGTACAGACATTGACTGTTCATTGTTGTCAGGTTAATGTGATAAGAATGACAATGCTACCCAAATTAACTTATAGACTCAATGCCTTGGTAATCAAACTACCAAATAATTATTTTATAGAACTACACATAATAGCAAAATTAATTTGTAGGAACAAAATATCAAGAAGCTCAAAATAAATAATAAAAAAAATGGAAAGGAAGGGGGCTTAAGAGTATTAGATTTAAAACTTTTCTACAAAGCAGTAATCAAATAATCTGGTATTAGTTAAAAAATAGAAAAACTGATCTGTGGAGCAGATTAGGTACAGAAGCCCCAGAAGCAAAAAATATCAACAAATCACTGGACACAACTACAGGGGTAAGTACTCAAAAACTGCTAGGAAGATTCAAAAGCATTTTGAGAGAAATAATTGGGTTAAGGTGGCATCTCACACCATACACCATAATAAACTACAAATTATCCTGAACATAGATATAAAATGTCATGTAAACAAATTAAAGAAGAAAGGAGGTACCTGTAAAAGCTCTTGAACAAGCAAAGAATTGAGATATTTGTAAAAAAAAAATTAATTTTGTACAATCAAAAAAATTTTGCACACAAATGAATGCAATTAGAATTTGAAAAGATAACTTGGAAAAAATCTGTGCAGCAAATTCTTTGATTAAAAAAATCTAATATTGGGGCACCTAGGTAACGCAGTGGATAGAGCACCAGCCCTGAAGTTAGGAGGACCTGAGTTCAAATCTGATCTCAGACACTTAACACTTCCTAGCTGTGTGACCCTGGGCAAGTCACTTAACCTCAATTGCCTCAGGGGAAAAAAATCTAATATTGAAGACACAGGGCACTGATATAAATATATAAGAACAGCAGCCAATTCCCAGAGAATTATCAGAGAATATGAAAAGGCATGCATATCTCAAAAGAAGAAATGTAAGCTATCAACAACACATGGAAAAATAGTCCAAATTATGAATTATAAGAGATATGCCAATTAAGATGACTTTCTATTTTATCATCATCAGATAGTTTAAGATGGGTAAAAAAAAAAGAAAGAAAGAAAGAAAAAGAAAAGGTAAATGACAATTGTGGGAAGATTGACACATTAGTACCATGCTGGGGAAGGTGTGTGTGAACTAATCCAACTAAATTGGGAAACAATTTGGAACTATATTCCCAATATAGTTCAATATAGTCAAGAGCAGACTCTTTGACCTAGGGTTACCATTTTTAGGCATATATTTTAGAGGGACTAAAAATAGATGCAAATATAGCAATACTTTTTGGTGTAGCAAAGAACTGGAAACAAAGTCTGAACAAATTATGGTATTTGATTATAACATTATTCTTTGAGAAAAGACAAAGAAGAACAGATTTAGAGAAACAGAGGAAAACTTGCATAAATTGATGTGTAGAGTGAAATGAACAAGAATCAGAAGAACAATTGTAAAGGAAAACAACTTTGAAAGACTTAAGAACTAAACATAACTTTGTATGACTGATGATGGATTCTTCCTATCTCTTGGCAGAGAGGTAGTAGGCCGTGAGTGCAGAAAAAAATATATTTGCAGATATAGTCTCAAAACATGAATTTGTTTTATTTAACTTTATTTAACTTTTATTTAACTTTAATTATTTAGAGAACTGGCCAGAGGGGTTAGTGGTAGTAATTTTAAGAAATAAAATTAAAGAAAATCGTCAATGAAATATTTGAAAAACACACAGGAGAAATCAGAAATGTTCAGAAGAGGAGAGGGAGAAGCAGGACAGTCTTGATACCATCATGTTAAATTTAACATATGCTTTTAAAAAAGAAAGCAAAGGTGATTGAAATTGTTTCATATACAAATTGTTGCTGTTCTTTATAAATAAAAATATTCACATCTGTCAAATTAATGAAAAAGGAGACAAGAACCAAAAGATGATGAGATAATAGCCTATTCAACAAGCTTTGATACACTTGGACAGACAAAAGCCCCAACAGACACATTTTCTAGATTATGGTACTAAAGATTCACATGGTAAGAGGCTGCAAGGATGAATATGATTTATCTCCATTCCTATTTCCCAATCTTTTGGTTCCATTTTACATCAAAACCTTGACTAACCTGCATGTTTGGAACGTTGGGTTTGGAAGTAGGATGCGGAGATTCAGTCTGTCTCCAAGATGCTCCTGCTCTATGGGCCCATTTCTTCTTTCTAATGGGGTAAATGTGGCAATAACGTTCACACCACCTACTTCACAGGGTTGTTAGAAGGAAACGACAATGAGCTCAGACATTTCTATAGCAAGTTAAAATGGACAAAGTGCTTTTGTGTTCACTTTCACATATGAGTCTTATAGCAGTGCTGGAGGTAGGGACTATAGCTATTATTTTTTCTGCTTTACAAAAGAGGAAATTAAAGGTAAGGGGTTAATTGCCTTCCCCATGGGCATACAGCTACTAATGGGCAAACATTTGAACTTAGATCTTTTTGACTCTTATTTTATCTATTACAACAAAGGAAACCTTAAGGTATTTATTTTTAAGGAGGAAAAAAAAAAGGACTTTACAAGACAACATAATTATAATTCTGTAATTTTATTACAAACATAGGTAGCCCAAAAGAAGAAAAACTTGCTGTATCTGACATAGAAGAATAAAGATTAGGAAGAAGATTTCATTGTGTGTACATTGTGCAATTTGGTCGGTTCCAAAGTCTAAATGGTTGATATATTAAATGTGTATTATAAGATTACATGGCTAATAAGGAAAAGCACGTATAACGGAAGGACACATCTGTATGCTGTAAACCTCAGCTCTCAAAAAATCTATCCTCCTAGGAGAACCTCCTTTGCTCCAGAGATGTGGAAGAAAAGCCATCAGAAGGACAAGAAGATGGACCTCTGGGGAGATTCCTGTGCAGAGATGGCACATCCAGGAATCAGCACATGCTCAGGAGCCCCTGTGGCAGTAACATGGTTAGCAGCAGAAGTAGCGAAAACCCCGGATAGTAGACAATGGTTCTAGACAAAGGAGTCCTGCTAGGTGTGCAGTGAGAACATTTTCATCTATCCATATCTTCCATAAAGGATCTATCCAACAGAACATGCCTTCCTCTGATTCATTCTCTCTCCACGAAGAGAGCAAAAACATGGATGAGCTATTAAATCATGATTTTGTAAACTCTCCATAGACCCCCCCCCTGCCACAATTTCTGAGCATGCAGGTCCTGTCTGTGACCATTTAAGAAGATGGTCTCCATCACTATGTAGAAGGGTGTGTCAAGGGTTGGACAGTAGTCACACAAAGAGTCAAAGGATGTTGGAAGTAGAAGGCCTTCAGGGCAACATGTTTACCGCATCCCTTGAACAGGCTGACACACAAGATTCTGAACTTGCTCCAAATTGCTCCCCATGCCCCAACTCCCACCTCCAGCCAATCTTTGCTCTGGCCACCTTGGTCTCCCCCCAAAAAATTTCATGCTATCTAAATTGACAAGAACCGAAATACTTTTTTTTTTGTCCTTCAAAAAATTTCTTAAGATAATAGGAGTCGACTTGTGACAGCATAGAGGATTAGTAAAACAGATTGAAATCCAAACTGTCCAGCAGTGTTTAGCAACAGTGAACAAACCACTAAGCAAAAGCAAGTCACTGGGAGTAATGAACTGCCTTTATTCCTTCTGTAGCCATGATTTTCCAAGTCGGACATAGAGCAGTAGTTCCTCCCCACTTGATGTAAGGGGTAATGTTTTGTTGGTTGACAGGAATCACAGACTCTCACCTGCATCCAACCTTCAGCAAGATATTGATAGCACTGAGTCTGAGCAGCCCCATCAATGCATGAAGGGGACCATCTTCATCTGGAATCCATGTCGTCCACTGGGATCCCAATTGCCTCAGCAGCTCACCCCTCGCAGTCCATAGACATGCACATTCCCTGCCCAGTTTGTGATGGGTTTGTATGAAAAATACAGAACATTCAAGAGCCTGCACAGAATAAGCCATTTGGTAGTGTTAGTCAACAGAGACAGCGCTATTGTTAATGCTGCGGGGACAGAGACCAGAACATTTGTGACTTCTTTACAAGACAGAACATAAAGACCTTGCCAGCCAGACAATTCCCAGGCCTGCTGACTCACATGTAGAGAAATTAGGAGCTCCCATCTGCAGACCCCACAATAAGACCCCCACGTGATTCCTACACCTGGAGAAGTGCCACAATTCACTAGACAAAAAGGGGAAGCACATTTTCAGGGGCAGAACCCTACACAATCAAGGAGGAGGACACGGTTTTCTGAAGGACTGAGAGAAGATGGTGGACAAACCACATCTGTGAACTTTACAAGAGAATGGTGTGAAGGTGTGGTCACTCAGCTCAGATAAGTGGGACCATCAGAGAGAAGAAAGTCTGGGACATAGAAGCAGGCTCCAGGGCAGTTTTTCCAGCTAGTCCAGAAAGGTCCCAGTAAGCCTTTGTTCTCATGGAGGTCAAAATGGAACTGATCTGTCAATTCTTTTTTGAAGCTGGCTCTGAGAGCTGAGAGAGCCAGTGACCGCTCAGTCTGGGGCAGAATCAGCATCTCCCAGGGAGGGATGGCTGCCTGTCCTCTGTAGCTTCACTACATTTCAGCTGATCAGCGGCCAAGAGTCCCTTCCACAGGGGCCCAGGAGAATCACTATCGGTGCTTCGTGTCTGATGCTGAAGTCTGCCTTGTCGTGTGGTCCTGATGTTGCCCAAGGCCAGGGGAGAGGAGAAGGGTCTTGTCACGACCACTACGCCAAGAGACAGATGAAAGCTGCAGATCAAAACTCAATTCAAAAACACCCAAAAATCTGTGTATGGACAGTGCTCCCCTGAGGTGTCACTGTCTCATCATGTTGTTTTCTGAAGGATGGAGATTCGTTGATGTTTTCCAGTTAATTTGCCTCGATGGTGGGGCAGTAGGCCAGCTCCCACAAGGGAGCCTGTGAGATGCCATCTACATTTTGGATTAAGACAAGGATACAGTGGTCCATTTTTCTTCCAGTCGGAACTAATGAAACATACATCTGCAATAGCTGTCAGCAGCAAGACGGTTGGTTTTTATTTTCTTCATGCAGAATTTGGCGTGATCATGCCAGTCTGAATTAGCATCTTAGCAGCTGCTGTCCACTCCACACCCTGCATCCCTTCATGTGAAATAGCGACATGGTGTGGAGTCAATATAACAACGGGAAGTGCATCTCAATTCCCCATAAGACCTGAGACAAAAAAAAGAGAACCTTGGGTCAGGAAGGATTCTACAGGTACCATGGGATCTTGGGATCTGAGAGTTGGAAGGAACCTGAATGATAATTGAAAGCTTTATAAACCCCATCATCCTCAGGACAACTGTGGGAGGTAGGTGCTATTCTCATCTCCATTTTACAGAAGAGGAAACTAAGAGATTGATGGGCCAGAGCCACACAGCCAGTAAGTAGCTGTGACTGGATCTGAATTCATATCTTCCTGGCTCCAAGCTAAGCACTCTATGCACTGATCTGGATACCTCCTTAGAGATCATCTTGTCCCCAGTTTCTTAAAATGAGTCATAACCCCATATGGGGTCTTGTAATATGAGGGTTATATGAGGGTTACAAAATTATGATTTATTTTCAGTAAATGTTTGATTTATATACCTATATGCCCAAGGGTTGCATGAAAATTTCTCAGATGAACAGGGGTCATGAGTGGGGGAAAAGCTTAAAAAGCCCTGGTCTAATCCAAGGGCTCTTTTCTTTTTATGTCATGGACCTCTTTGGCAGTGCCTGTTTTCAAATCCTGACTTCAAATGCATAAAATAAAATACAGAGGATTACAAAAAATACTATTTAGATATAATCTACTTTTATCTATTATATAAAATACAAATAAATATAATCTAAATACTTACAAATTTTAAAAATGTATTAAAAACAGTTTACAACCAAAGTTTTTAGATCTCTGGAGTAGGAATCCAGGGACCCCAAATGAAGGATCCCTGGTCTAGTGCAATGCTGTCACATTTCATAGATGAAGAAAAAGTATTCAAATAGGTGAAGTCAAAGAACTGGGATTTCAGCCTCAATTTTTCTCCAATGCCAATGAAATGGTGTCTCTCAAGAAGCTCTCTCGAGGGAGGAGTTGTTATAAGTAATTGCCCAATAAACATTTATTAAGCACCTACTATGTGCCCATCACTGCTTAGAACACAAAGAGACAAAGACAAGAAATTTACAATCTAATAGAATTAGAACTGTCCATTATAAAAGTCAGTCATCCCAACCTTGGTTTCTCTTCCTCCCCTCTGCATTTGACCAGTCCGGGAAGGCATTTCCCTCTTTCTGATGGCTTCCCACCTGTGTTAATGCTCACCCAGAGTCCTCTGTAACCCTTCTCTTATTCTTCATTGCCCACACTGCCAACATTTGGCTAAGTCTTGTTAGTTCTCCCTCCGTATACGTGTGTACATAATTTTTTTCTTCCCTCATATGGCCATCACCTGCTTAGACCCTTATTGCCACTCTCCTCAACCTTGTGATAGCCCCGACTGATTTCCACGATTCTTGTCTCTGCCCTTACATGGCATCAGTGATCCTTCTAGACACAGATCTCACCATGTTATTCCCTTGCTCAAATCCATTCAATGGTTCTCTATGGCCTTGAGAATAAAAGACGTGTTTCCTAGCCTGGAATTTCCGGTTCTAGCTAATCTGGTTCCACCTTTAGCCCTGTGCTATCCACTCTATATTCCAGTCCCACTGGATGATTGGCTTTCCCTGGACTGAGCATGCTGTCACCTCCTGCCTCCTTGAATTCCTCCAAGCCATTTCCCATTCTGTAATAGCCTCCCTGCTCATCTCTGCCTTTCAGTTTCCTTATTTTCTTTCCATGGATCCTCTGACACCCCAGGGTTGGAGCCCTCTCCCTCCTCAGCTTTTCCTAGGCTTCTCAGCCACCTGGTACTGTATTTACGTGTGTACAGAGGACACGTTCAGCTCCTCTCCAGCCCAGAAGAATGGAGCTCCTGAAGAGAAGGGACAGTTTTCTGTCCTGACATCTTCAGTATCCAGCACGGTGCCTTGCACAGAGTGAGCAGTACTTGTGCATTGGGGTTTGGAGTCCCTGCTTCACCCAGCCCCAAGCATGACTTCAGCTTCCCACAATCCACCTGCAGCCTCCACAATCTGGTTAATGAGAGTAATGCTCCCTCCTCTACAGAAATGATAGCTGACAGGAAGCAGGAGGAACGCTGATGAGGGGAGAAAGGCTCTCTGAGGACAAATGAGGCCAGTCAATAATCAGGAGATAATGTGATGAGCAGCTCTGGCTGGGTGCACAAAATGTGCCCCCCCCATCAGCTCCAGAGCCCAGCTTGGATTCCCAGAAAGGCAGCCTTCCACGTGCCCCCTGACAGAGTCAGGAGAGCCACCTTTCACAAACACAGATGGCCCCCCCCTACTCAGTCCTTCAGCTTCCTACCAAGACCTGATTCTCCCATCATAAAGTCAGGGATGCGGTCTGAACAATCTCTGGGGTTCCTCTTTGCTCTATTCTATTCAACCCATTGCTTTTCTTCCCTCTCCCTCTCCCAGGGTTGCAATATTTTTCTAGTGTAGAAAGCCCAACCAATCTCCCACTGGAGGAGAAAAGTCCAATGGGGCCTATTTCTCTACCTCTCCAAGAAAACATTTTACCCCCCTTATGATCAGTGAAAAAATTATTCCCATTAGACTCTGAACTCCTTGATATAAAGGGGTTTTTGTCTTTTTTTGTAGCCCTGGTACTCAGCACAGTGCCTGGTACATAGTAGGTGCTTAATAAATGCTGGTTGACTTGTTCATTGAGAATGCAGAAAAGCAAGGGTCACTTAGCATACTCTAGAACTGGAGAGCCTCAAAGTTCAGGGTTATCTTAGGCCAGCCCCCTCCTGTTCCACAGGCCTGGAAGCAAAGCAGCATGTTCATGGCCACTCGCTGGTCAAGGGTAATGAGAGAACTAGGGCTGGGGACGCATGGCTCTTCCACTGGAGTCTGTCACCTCCTGACAGAGGATGGAGGACCTGGGCTGCCCACTGGTTGGCCAAGTCCTTCCTCATGAGGCCAGTGCACCTTTTTTTTTTTTTTTTTTCTGATCATAGCATCCCTCGGTCTCCTGCTCCATCATTTATAACCATCACATGCAACATGCCCTGTGTTATTCATGGGTAACCTTCAACTTCAACGTCACCTTTCATCCCCTCTCTGGATGCTGGAGGTGGCTCGATGGACAAAGCACTGAACCTGGAGTTAGGAAGCCGTGACTTAAATCCGGCCTCAGACATCCTGTGGGATCTTGGACAAATCACATAATCCCAGAATACCTCTGCTTTCTCATCTAAAAAATAATGGCACCCATCTTGCAGGGAGGGCTGTCATGAAGAGCAAATGAGATAATTGTGAAGCGCTTAGAGCACATTGAGGAGGATGCAAGGCTAGCTATTATTGTGGGAGGTAATTGTGGAGGAGCCATGTAAAAACTATCTGTGCTATTCTGTGTCTCACTGAGAATATCATTTTCTCTAGGACAGCGAATCTGTCTCTTGGTAACTCCAGCTCTTTACACAGCACCTGACACATGGTGGAAGATGCAGAGACTGGACCTGCAATTTCACAGGCATAAGAGCTTTGGTGAGGAACTTCTGCTCGGGCAGACTGGCCCCTTTCCTCTGACTGAGTTCTCTAGAGCCCTGAGAGGCTATTCTGTGTTTGATCCAGGCTTGTGCTGCAAGTATATATCCAAGGTAGCACTTGAACCCAGGCCTTTCTGCTTCCATGGCCAGTGTACTCTCATAAGACACACAGGATGTGCTAATGGTTGCTCATTGATGGACTGGTTTTCACAAGATATAGGCGTTCCACGTTCATTTTTTGTTTTCTTTCACCATATTTCCCTTTCTCAAAGAGCAACTTCAGGGACAAAAAGGGGAAGGAATTGCCCGAGATTATCGTTACTGGTAGCAGGAGGACTGGAGTTCATTTGTCCCAATTCCAGCCCAAGGCGGAAAGGGGAAAATAGCTGAACGAGGAATTGTCTCTGACAAAAACGCCAGCCCACGGAGCTTCTGGTGTGACAGGTTATCTGCCAGAGCTCAAACCACTGGTCAGAGAGGGCTCCCTGTCAGACTGGACAATGGGCGGCCCAAAGGGCGGGAGTTTGGGGATGAGATAGTTTTGAAAAGCAGTTTGTGGCTGGATGGCTGCTAAGAATGGGTTAACATAGAAGCTCAAAACATGGGCCTGTGTGAGCTTTTTTCTCTTTTTTTAAATCTGTTCCTTTATCTTGCTTGAGACAATGTAATATCTTATAAGTAATTGGGTCTTGCCAGTGTTCAGAAACACAGGCTCTCTCTTTAGAGCTGTGTTTTCCAGCTGCCTAATTTGGGACTACCAGGAAGAAAGACCACAGAAAATCTCTCATTTTTGGAAATGTGATCCTACCAAGAGTAAGCCAGGACAGTATTTTCTTCATCATATCCCTTGGGCTCTTACTTACCACAGTTATCTTAGGTACAGTAAGTGAGTTTCACTCACACAACATTTCACACTAACTGTGAAATAACTTATAGTTATTTGTTCATTTTGAATGCATTTGTTCAATCTGATGCAACTGCTTTGTTCCACACGACTCTTTTCCATTCACCCCTAATTTCCCTCTCCAAACTCATGATCAAGGAAGCACAAATATTCAACATCATTTGGGAGTGGAGGAAAAAGATGATTTTCTCATGAAATTTAAAAATTTAAAAATTTTTAAAATTTAAAAATTAAAAAAAAAAACATGCTTAGGAACAGATAGCTTTGTCCTCCCATTGGATCAAGGGTGATGCAAACTGTATCCTTGCTTTCCCCTCCCTCTATCCCCGTTGGTATAGCATGCTCCCAGGAGGAAATAAGTTTTGCTCTCAAGTAATTGTACCAAGACAAAAACTGACTTGCTTAAATCCCTTTTGTATCCACTCAAACAAGACATCATGCTATCCCTACCCGGGGAGATAGGTCTCGCAAGTCAGATAGCCAAAGTCCCTTCCGTCACAGTCTTCCACACCTTCATGTCGATAACCATCTCCACAATATGCTCGATGACATCCTAAGTGGGCACAGGAAGACAGCGACACTCAGTTAATGTGGAAACTGGCTTTGGATCATCTTGCTTTATCCCTAAGGATGCTATGGTAAAAGGCCCTTTGCAGTTAATAAGAATTTCATATCTACAATAAGAGCTATCGACTGGTCAATCATCAATCATCAACCTCCATGTATGAAACTGAGGGATTAGGGGGAAGTCATGACCAGAACCAAACAGCGTTCTAAGAGACCCAAATAATTTGCAGTTTAAAGGAGTATAAGTTGTTAAAAGGTATGGTCCCCTCATCCACATGGGAAAGAAAGATGCAACTTATGGACCACCCAGACCCATATTCAGTACCCTTTCCCTGCCCTTAATTCACATCATTACTCATCAGTGTCTCTACTGATACAGAAAGTGGATAGAACTCAAATCATATTATTTGGAGGCGGCTCTGGCAAACACGCTCTCCCCAACAATTAGAGAAGACCCTTCATCTCACTGACATCCTCTGCACCCACTTTTCTGACATAATCTCAGCCTGCCACATCCTTCTCATTGTGACTCGCCTCCTGGCCCAGTGCACCTGGCTAGCACTTACTGATGCAGTCGTCAGCCACTATGTTGTTGCCATCATCACACTCTTCCCCAGGCTGTAGGACTCCATCTCCACAAGAGCTGCCTTCGTCTACAGGGTAATCCACAGGATAGAAAGGGGTAAGCTATCCAAACAAACACACAACAATTACCGGGAGAGGACAGCAGACGCCCAAGGAACAAGAAAGAAAACATTTGAAACTATGGAGTCTGAATGCATAATATTTTCATTTTTGTTTTTTTCTTTCTCATGGTTTTGCCTTTTTGTTCTGATTCTTCTTCCACAACATGACTAATGTTTAATATAATTGTACAACCTATTACAGACTGTCATCTTCAGGAGGGAGAAAAAATGTTAATTAAAATATTATAAAATTAAATATTGAAATCTAATAAATTTTTAAAAAAGAAAAACTTTAAAAAAGAAAACATTTGAACTTAGAAATAAAGATATTGTGGGGAAGGGGAGGAATACAAGGGAAACTCTACCAAGGGGGCAACAGTATTTCACATAAGCTTTATTAGATTGCTAGAGGATCGCTGGCTGAGAAGAAATCTGGTGTTTTAGATAGAGTTCATGGGGAATCAGGAAGCCCAGGGTTCAGTTTCTGTCTCTAATTTTCCTGTCCTGGTTTTGTGAACATGGCAAAGCATTTAACCTCTTTGAGTTTCAATTTCCTCATCTTTAAAATGAGTAAGATAGAGGCAGCTAGTTGATGCAGTGGATAGAGCACCAGTCCTGAAGTCAGGAGGCCCTGAGTTCAAATCTGACCTCAGACACTTAACATGTCCTAGCTGTGTGACTCTGGGCAAGATACTTAACCCAATTGCCTCAGCAAATTAAAAAAAAAAAAAAAACTAAATTAAAATAAAATAAAATGAATAAGCTATAGGAAAAGAATTTGAAATTCAATATTGAATTAGAAAAATTAAATGAGTATAATAACACCTATATGGTAGGTGTCCTATAGGCTTGTAGTGAGACTCAAAGGAGACTGCAAACCTTGAAGCATTTTAAAATGCTGCAATTATTTCCAGGGGTTGAAAAAGTACGACTCTCACTGAATTAAAGAAGCCAGTACCGAGCTGGCAAATATGGGTTCTGGGAAACCTCTACCTTGAGCTTACCGCTAGGCTTCCGTTCAAAAATAGAAAGAAAAAACCTCAAGAGGGAAGTGGGATAATGTTTTGAACAGTGAGAGCTAAGGGCCTTCTTCCTATCTTTCTGGTCGCAGGAGTCAGAGAGGGTTTGGTTCTCCGTATATGTGGCCAAACGCTGTGATCTTCTGATTTCTTGGAGACTCTTAGAGTGGATCTTGAAGTGATCCCCCTGGATTACCTGGATGGGAAGCCAACCAACATTGTCCTTGAAATAGAGAGCTCGCTGGTCTTTGCGAAAAGCGATGGCGTTTCGGGTGTTCAGCCGCTCCAGCTCCTCCCTATTGTTCACCACAAAAATCTGCCCAAAGAAGAGATCAGTGAGGACTCCAGCCAATGGTTCTCTAGAGCAGAAAGGAAATCATTGGAAAGGAAACAAAATCCCCAGCCCCAAGGTCTTTGATCAATGGATCCCACTGATCAGGATCAGGTCTCTGAGACCCTAAGATTTGAGTTTCTACTCTGAAAGTCCATAATGGAAGGAATGATTCATTTCGAAGGTTCTCCTCTGGGGCCATTGCTCAGGGTTGCTGAGGAGCTTGAGCACAGATTCATCAGACAAAGTAACCTTACCACAGGCACTCTGGGGTAGTTCGGTGCATGCTCATATTCCTCATATGACGGGCTATTCATATTCATGGAGGATTGGCAGAGACATCTCCCGGGGGGTCCAGGAGGTCCTTTTTCCCCTTTGGGTCCAATTATAGATTGTCCTGGGAAACAAAATACCAGGTCACCATGTTTTACGGCAAAAGTCCAAAAAGCTGGTTCCTGGAAAGGCGGGCTACATTTTTAACAGAATGGTTAATGATAGCTGACATTAATACCCATGCTATCTCATTTGATCCTTACAACAATCCTAAGGAGGAAGGCATTTTCAGCTCTATTTTATAAAACAGAAATCAAAAAAGCATAAAATTTTAGTTCTTTTCTATAAAATGTAAATCAAAAAATGGGGAAACTGAAGCAAAGACAGATTAAGTGACCATCCAGGATCATACAGTAGTAAATGTCTGAGGCTGGATTGACTTTTGGCTCGGTGTTCCATACATTTTTCTGCCCAGTCAATAGTTACAATGGAAAGAACCTTGGAAGTTGCCTGAGTTCAGGGTACCTGAGGGAGAGTGATTTTTTAAAATTGCTTTTAATTTTTAAGCTTTTTTTTTTTTTTTTTTTTAAGAGGAAAGGTAGTGTGGTATAGTGTGGCTGGCCTTGAAGCCAGGATGACCTTGATTTAAATCCCTCCTCTGACATGTGCTGGCTATGGTGCCCCCAGTGCATTCCATCATCTCACTGTTCTAGGCAATATTCTGAGGTACAGAAAAGGTGCCAGTCTATATAAGTGGAGAGAGAAATTCCCTCTACCAATGAAAATCCAAATCCAGTCCTTACTCCTTTTCCTATCCCTTAAAATCAGCATTTATAAAGTTCCTACTATGTGCTAAGTGCTAGAAAATAGGTTTCTGTCTCAAAGCATTCATCTACATCATAGGAATCTGACAAAAAGTGTGCAGATGTTAGCTGGCAAGGATGAAGACCGGTTCAATCCAAAACATACTGAGTGTACCCTGGGCAAGGTATTGTGGGTACAAAAACCAAAACAAAGCACTTCTGCCCTCAAGGACTTTCCAGTCTACTGGTAGGACACATT
>JAJPUD010024758.1:7850-18357 GCA_023553655.1 Myrmecobius fasciatus
GGCACCAACCTCCCAGAGGTGTTGTGAGGATCAAATGAGAGGATCACTATAAAGTGCTTAGCATGGTGCCCAGCACATAGTAAGAACTCTAGAAGCATTAGCTGGGATGATGAAGAAAATGATGACAATAACAGAGGGACCATATTTTCATGACCTCAGGTGGTTCAGGCCCAGATTTAGTCATGTGACCCCATGCAAATTGATTATCAACCCACGCTGATGACCATAATGAGGAGAACATGTATAGAATGTGCCATCTTGATAATAAGTTGGATTCTTTTAAAAAGGCACCAAAAAGTCCTCGACATTTCTCAGGATGTGAATTCACCTGCATCGAAAGGACAGACAATTTTTCTCCAAAAAGATTGCTATTACCATGAGGATAATTACAGATTATAAGAACCTTCATTTAAAGCATTTAATTAATAGAACATTTAAGAAAAAAAGACTGGAACAATAATTGCATGAGAAAGGTTGGCTGACAGATTTTTTGAGTTCAGTATTAGGAAATTTGGAAATCCATTTCCTTAAAGGTCTATATAAGTTAAACCTGAACTTTATATAACACATGGTATATGAAGATCCCTAGAAAAGAGGGAGTCTATCCTACTATCATCATGATAACAGAGTCAGCTTGATTTGCCTCTCATCTGCCCAGGCTTCTGGAAACTTGCCTATTTGGGATCAGAGAGGCAGGGGAGCACATCAGGGCTCAGCACCTGAGGCAATCCTCTCCCCAGGGACTCTGGCTGAGTGGCTGACTTTCCTCAGGTGCAGAGATTTTGCTCTGAAAGGAAGCACATCCACCCTCCCCCAGCCCATGTGGAGACTGAGACTGAAAACAGAATCCTAGAAAAGAGTTCGTCTCCTTTCCTTCTAACAGAAATGAGGCATCTTGTTGGTGGTCCCTCAGCTGCGACCTTTCTGCCCTCCATCTCCATCCCAAACCCAAACAAGGATCCAGAACGTGAAGGAAAGGAGCCTTGGTGGAGGAGGAGGGGCCCCTGGCGAGGTTTGCAGACTGCTCTGACTAGGGCTTGCTCATCTGCACAAGGCACTTACCTTTCCTGGGACTTAGTTCCTCCTGTTTGAAGTTGCAGGCTGGGGAGGAGAGGGAGACTCTATGTCCTCAAAGCATCCTTCCCATTCTGAATCTAGGGTCCAGTGGGAGAGCCCCAGACTGGGTCAGCAGTGGGACTGGCACCTGGATCTTGCCTCCATGAAATCCATTCCCACCCAGTGCCTCTCTGGGCAGGGAAAGGGCTGCACAAGCCCAAGATCAGATAGAGAGAAAGGTCTCAGCCTGGGGGAGATCTTCCCTTGGACCCCTCAGCCCAGTCCCCTTGCTGGCTGCTACACTCTCCATGCAAGTCCATTCCAGAAAGTTCCCTTGAAGGGCATCGGGAAGTATTCAGAAAATATGGGGGGGGGAACACAGAGTATTCCTTACCTCCCTTCAGGAGGCACTAGGAGCCTCAAGCATCCCTTCAGAGAGACAGGCTGCGAGAAGATCCCAGAACGACCGTGACCCACTCCCCATCCATCCAATGACAAGCTGTACCTAGCCAGCCAAGGGCTTCATGGGGGACACAGCCTTGGTGAAACCCCGAAATCGAGGAAACTGGGGAATGAAAAAAGGAGGGGAAAAGGGAGGGAAGGAGGAGGAAGGGGCTGCGAGAAAGCAGAGGAAAAAGAAGAAGGAATTGGGGGCAGGGATAAAGAGCATTTAGAAGGAAGACCCCGGGATCTATCTCATTAGGAGAGGAGATCTGGAAATGCTGGGGGAAGGGGAGAGTGATCTTCTTGGGGGGAGAGGAACAACAGGGAGGGGGAGTAAACTTGTGTCCCCGATTTCTGACACCAGGTGACTCCCATGGAGTGGAAACTTACCTTCCCAAATCCGTGGTGAATAAAAGTGAGTTCCTTCGGCTATTCTTCCTGTAACAAGGAGGGGACTACTTGGCAGAGCCGAGGCGGAAGGCCAAGTGCCCCTTCCACAGACCCCCACCCTTCCCTTGGCCTGCTGCTGGCCTGGTTCTCACAGAGAGTGGGGAGCCCTCAGTTTCCTCATCTGTAAGAGAGGGTAGGCAAGAGGGCCAGCACTTTCACCTTGACAGGGTGCTTGTGGGGTTTCCCCGGGAGCCAAATCCATCAGGATTGTCTCACTTCTCCAGAGGACGTGTGTGATGAAGACTCCTAATTAAGGTTTCTCAGAGCTGGCTCGTGTGGCTCGGGCAGCAGAGCCTCCCACGCAGCTGGAAATGATCAGTTCTGACAGAGTTCTCCTGGGGATGTTAAGGGAAGCGACTCAAAGATTGCAGAACCTGCTCCATCCCAGAACTCTAGTCCTGTCTCCCTCCCCCCCAAGTAAGGAGCCCGGGGTTTAGAAATCATCCCTTACCAACTGTTCCTACAGGACTGAGACCACCCGCAGTGTCCGGCATTGGTGGGCTGCTCATGGGCAGCCACTCAGGCCCTGCCCCGGATTGTCTTGTAATCCCCCTTCCCCTCCCTTGGCACTTAGGGTTTGGGTACAAAACCTGGACCTTTCCTGCATCAGGAGGAGGCCTCCTGCCCAAGCCCTTCCAGTGGATATTCCTGCCTTGATTGGGTGTTTTAAGAAACACTGCTCCTTAATCTCTCACTGCTTTGTGCAGCTCCCTCCACCCACAGGTTAGAGACCAAGACAGCAAAGACTGCATCAACACGAGATCGGGGGTGAAAAGGACACCTTGACCCTCCTCTGGAGCTCCATCAAGGCCAGTCCTCGGGTTAGGATCAGTCTTTTGCTCCCTAAGCTTTTCCTCCTGTTGCCTATAGTCTCAAGTGTCCCCTGTTCTTAAAAAACTCTACTCTGCCAACAACCAGGATCTCCTCATCTCTTTGCAATTTGGCTCCCATTTCTATGACTCTCATCAAACTGTTCTCTCCCAAGTCATCACTGAAGTGTATGGGACAGATCCAAAGGCTTCTGCTTCTTCTTCCTTCTTCCTTCTTCTTCTTCTTCTTTTCTTCCTTCTTCTTTTTCTTCTTTCTTCTTGTTCTTCCTTCTTGTTATTCTAGTTCTTCTTTCTTGTTCTTTTTTCCTCTTCTTCCTTTTTTCTTCTTTTCTTCTTTCTTCTTCTTGTTCTTCCTTCTTGTTATTCTTGTTCTTTTTTTCTTTTTCCTTCTTCCTTCTTCTTTCCTCTTCTTTCTTCTGCTTCTGCTTCTCTCTCCTTCCGATCATTTCCAGAAGTAGGGTTACTTTGGCACTCCTTAGGGCACGGCACCGCTGTGCTCCAAGCTGTACATTAGTACCCCAATGCCTACCGGGGAAGGTCCGAGCTTTCTGCCCCGACTCAGCTCCCCGCAAAATGGGGTCCTTCTGATCTGGAGCTCACGCGCACAGAGCCCACCCGATGTTGCAGTCAGATGAAAACAGCCCCTTTGGGCAAGACACTCTCTATGCCTCCCTTCCCCCTTCAGGACTGACTGCCCCTCAGTCTGGCCCCAGAATCACATGTCTAAGGCAACCTCTAAACACAGTGGGGTGCCCACCCCCTACTCCCCCCTCCTCCACTGGCATTTGTCCTGCTGCCCCCGGCTGCCACTGAAGGGAGGGAGGGAGACATGGAAGGCTTTGAAGCCAGAAGGTGACCTCCTCAGAGATGGCCATTCAGGCTCCCCTTCCCACAGCCCATGAGGGATGGGGGGTCATGGGATCCCAGATCTAACGCTGGGAGCGAACCTAAAGGCCAGCTCTTCCAGTGCCCTCTTGTCCCAGGGCAAGAAAGGTCCAGGCAGACAGCCTAGTGAGGCGCCCAAAGTCCCCTGGGCAGGAAAAGCCAAAGGGGACGGATTTGGCCCCAAGTCCCAGGTTACAGCCCAGACCGGAGGCAGAAATTCAAGGAAAGTGACATCAGGGAAACTGAGAGGAACAAGAGCTTTTCGACCATTCTGAGCCTTAAGCAGGTGAAAAAGGCACCTGTGCGCGCGCGCGCACACACACACACTACAAGCCCAATCACATCTTGAGTCACCCGCAGTTCCTAGGTCTGTCCATTCCCAGGCTGGGGCCCGGGACCTTCCTATCTCCCCCCCAAACCCATGGCGGGTTTGATCCTTCTCCAGAGCCAGAGCTGTCTCCTGCCACCAGCTCCCAGCTTGGGACCCTTCTCTGCTCCCTGGAACTCTGGCTTGCAGCAATACACCCCACGTCTCCCCCTCCCCCGGGTTCCAAGACCATTTCACCCTAAGAAGTGGCTAATGAATTCCCCTGAGGATTTCGGGCGGTAATGTGGCCAGAGAACCTGGGTGGCCACAGATCCCCCTCCCCAATCCCGACGAGAAGGTCAGCCCACTGTCCTACCCCGTCCAGCCCTTCCCAGCAGGCAGGGCCCGGGGAGAGTAAGTGCCTAACCCAGATACAGACAGCGCCAGGGCTGAGACCTTCATCCCCATACTGGGGGCTCGGGTCCCACCCACGTCCTTCCCGGGGTGTGCCGCCCCCCGTATCTCAGCAGGGGTCGGGGGCAAGGCTGGAAATGCCCCAGCAGAGAGGGCAAAAGCCCGGCTCACCAGGGAGGGAGTCCTCCAAGGCGCCCTTGGCACCGCCCCCAGCCCAGACTGACACAAGCACCGCCCCCCAACCCAGGCCAGCCCTTCCCTGGCCTTGTTGTACCCCTAAATGTGAGAACCCCTGGCTAAGGGCAAGATGTTCACTAAGCCTTCCCCTCCCTCCTTTCTAGGTTCGGGGGTAGGGGGTTCCGTTTGTGCAGTAGCTCAGCTGAGACTTACTACACCCTCCCCCACCCTCTTCGCCTCGGGGTCCCCAGGATGACAGTCACTGGCGGTCCCGGCATCCATTCCCTCAAGCAGGAAGGCCAGGGTTGGGGTCCTCGGTGCCCCCTCCGCCCTCGGGGCTCCTTCCTCAGATAGGGCTGTGCTTTCCACCTCTGGGGTCCCAAGGAGCTTCCAGCCCCAGGACAGAGAAGAGCTCCTGGCTGGGGCGGGGGGAGGAGCCCAGGAAAAGCCGGCAGGCCGGGGAGTCGGGCGGCCCCAACAGCGGCCAAGCAAGCGGAAAGGGGAGTCCCGGCCCACAAAGGGGTGCGGAAGAGCCCCGGACCGGCCTGAACTGCCCACCCTGAACCAGGAGCAAGGCTCCCCAGGTGAGGCAGAGGAAGCTGGGAGGCGGCAAGGGGCTGGGGGCTACCTGGCCAACGGTCCGACCCACCGGACTCCACAGCGAATCCGAGAAGTTTCCCTCGTCCCCATGGCGACGGGGGCGGGGCAGCGCACAGAACAGAATCCTGCCTTTGGATGATCTGGCCAATGGAACTCCGAATTCTCCAATCCCTGAAGAGGAGGTGGTCGCTGTGGCAACGGCTGGGGGCAGGGGGAGGGGAGTCCGGTTCAGCCTTTGAGAACGCCACTGAGCCTTGCAAACTTGTAGCAGCCGAGTCCCATAGAGACGGACTCTTCTGAGAAGAGCTCATAGCTTGGGGAGCCCCGCGGCCCCGAAATGCAGCAGGTCGGCTCTTCCTCGGTTCAGGGGGCTGGGGACACCCACCAGGCCGCAGGGAGGGCTTCTCCGCGAACCCTTGCGGAAGTCTTCCTGGGCGGGTCAGCTTCAGGGCCAGACCAAGAGCTGGACTGAAATGGTCGGGGCCCGTCCCCCCCAACCCGGAACCTCACAGCCTGCGGGGAAGGCGTGGCAGGGGCCGCTCTCTGCAGCGGTTGTTGCCCGAGGGGTGCCCTGGCCGTTCGATGCTGCCTGTAAACAGCTGGAGAGAGCAGGTCCTGGCCCGTCCACAGCCCGCCCAGGCACCCCGGGCTTCCCTACAGGGACGGGTCAGGGGACGCGGGAGGAGGTGTTGCATGGCTTCCAGAGGTCCATCGAGGCACTGCTCCCCTTCCATGCCAGGTCTGGTGTTCATGAACTGAGATGAGCCTGGGGGGAGGGCTCTAGCGGACTTAGAAAAGCTCCTCCAATTCTCTTTCTCCTAGCCGAATAGAAAGGGATAAAGCAGGGGAGTGGAAGTGCCTGGGCCAGCAAGCACACGCCCCTTCTCTGTAACTGACCCCTTGGGAAGCCTCTTTTTGTTCTCAGACCCATCATCTCCTGCCTTCTCCTCTTGATAATCCTGCTTTGTAGGGAGCCACACACCTTCCCTCCCTCCCTCTTCCTGCCTCCTTCTCCCCCCGCACCTCCCCCTTCCCCACCGCTATAGGCCAAACAGATGCCTATGAGCATCAAGAATAAAACGTCAAGAATCAGCCTCTAGTGTAACTAGGAGTGCAGCCGGGTTGTCCTTGCCCCAGACTGGTCTCCAAGTGCGCCGGGGGTAGAAGAGACCAAGGACTCCTTTTGTTTCTCTCTCAGTCAGAAATGCACCTGCACAGGTGAATGCCGTTTGCCCCGCAGGAAGCTGGGGGGGGGGGGAGGGGGTCGTGGGCTCTATGCTTTCCATCCTTACTGTCCGGAGAGGATTGTGCTTGATGTCTTCCATGGCGATTTTGGAAAGGATCGTGGAAGAAATCCTATGAATTTGGGAGAATGGGAGCCAGAGTGAAAGGACTTTAGTGGAGGTGAGCTCTGGTTTGATCTGAAAGCTGCGATCACACCACTGCCTTTCAAGGTTGTCTTTAATGGCCAAAAGGGTTTGCTCTGGTTTTGTCTCCTAAGGGAGATCTGTGAAATCTTTTATTCGGAGGGCCAGGCTCTCCCCTAACCCTAAATGCTCAATAGTCTTTCCTCCTTTGAGGTAATGAAATTTCTCTCCACCCCCTAATCAAAACCCTTGTGGCTATTGTCTCATCTCTCCTTCCTCCCCAACCAGGTCATTCCCCTTCCACAGTTCACTTCGTTAACTGGCCCACAATCTCACTCTCCTCCCCACCTCCTAAACTCCCACTCATACTAGGAGACTTCAACATATATACATGCATGTAACTGGCTCCCCACCTTAGGCATGAAGAGGAAAGCACCACCCAAAAGAGGCTCCTGGGACTTCCCCTAACTTTGGGGGGCCTCAAGGTTTATGAAAATAATTAACCATAACTTTTTTTTGAATACTCCAGGATTCAAAGTCAGATAGTAAGTGAGGCTACTGTTGTAGTCACTGCACTCGGTAGTCAATATGGGATTCTCATTCGGTGCTTTGGACTCCAATGCCAGCAATCCCACAACTGGACCATGTTCTCCATTTTCCTCCAACATGAAGAAAGCGCTCCCTTCTGAACAAAGTTCATTCTTTCCTTCTCTCTCTTTTTCCTTGTTTCCCTCTGTCTTTTTCTTTCTCTTTCTCCTCTCTCTCTGTGTCTCTCTCTCTTGTATATCTTTCTTTAACTCTTTCTCTCTGTATGTCTTTCTGTCTCATTTTTTTCTCTTTCTTTCTGTTCCCCTCCCTCCTTTCCCCCGTCTCTTCTCCCTTTCACTTTCTCTCTCTTCTCTGTCTCTCAAAATCCTATATTTAAAGAACCCTCATTTAAATGTGCACATCTAGCTGAAATCAATCTCTAAAGTAAATGCGAATTGAGCCTGATCTAGAGCAGCTTCAGGGGTGATCATTTTTTATTAAAGCTATAGATTTGCAAAACATATGCATAGGTAATTTTTCAATATTGACCCTTGTAAAGCTTTCTTTTTTCCCCTCCTACTCCCCACCAACTCCCCTAGATGTCAGGAAGTCTAATACATGTTATTTATGTTAAAATATTTGAATATGTGTATACATATTTATACAGTTATCTTGCTTTGCAGGAAAAAAAAACCTGAGAAGGAAAACATAATGCAAGCAAACTTCAATCGAGAGTGTCAAAATGCTATGTTGTGGTCCACACTCAGATCCCACAGGCTGCTCCCTGGGTGTATATGGCTTTCTTCCTCCCTGAGCAACTGGAACTGGTTTGAATCATCTCATCATTGAAGAGAACCATGCCCTTCAGAAATGATCATCACATAGTCTTTTTTTTTTTTTTTTTTGCTGAGGCAATTGGGGTTATGTGACTTGCCCAGGGTCACACAGCTGTTACGTGTCTGAGACCGGATTTGAACTCAGGTCCTCCTGACTTCAGGGCTGGTGCTCTATCCACTGCGCCACCTAGCTGCCCCTACATAGTCTTATACTTGCTGTGTACAATGATCTCCTGGTTCTGCTGATTTCACTCAGCATCAGTTCATACAAGTCTTTTCTCATACTTCCCTGCATATACTTGGGCTACTCACTGTTCCTCACACACAAAGCACCATCTCCTGACCCTGTATTGTTTCTATGGCTGCTTCACAACTTCAGCAAAGTGGGCTCTGAGTTGCCTCCTTTGCTTCCCAAGGTCTTTTCCCTTACATGATGCATCCCTGGTGCAGACCTTGGTTTGGAGCCTTCAGCAAATCCCCTTTATTCCTGGATGCACTCCTGACATTCCGAATTTTTATATCTTCTTCCCAGAAGCTTCCTCCACCTGCCCTCCCATTCTCCAGCTTTCTTTTGTTTTTGTTTTGTTTTATTTTTCTTCATTTGAGGGAACTTGCTGCACTCTTCTGGCTCTCAGAGTCTCTTTATCCTTGATGATCGCTTCAGCCCTGGAACTCACACCCTAGTGCCTCTGCCTCTAAATGGAACCCCAAACCTCCATTTTAGATGGGCACCCGAGCCAGCCATCTCTTCATTTTCACTAAGCTAATCCCATACTGGATACTTTCTTCTTACCTTAACCCTCTTCCGTTTTCAGCTATCTTCTATATGTTGTCTTCCTCATTAGAATAGAAGCTTTCAGTGCTCCCCAAGTGAGCTGATTCAGGGCAAATCCTGATTGCTGCCCATCTGGTTCAGGCTGTTGTTCTGGATTGGGGTCTGGGCAAGAGTAGACTGCTGCCCTACTTAGCCCCCCATCAATCAACTGGAAAATTCTGTTGGTTCAAAGTTCACAGTTGTAGGCTCCCCTGAGATCTAGGATTCCTCCCCTGGTTACACCTCTGTCAGCCTGGCTGGATGATGGCAAGGAGGCCCTGCTTCCAAGCTGTGGCCTGAGCTCTACCACTGCTGTTGTTGTTATCACTGACTTTGGAACTTCCTCCTTCACATGCCACCAGAACTTTCTTACCCAGGAATGCCACGGCCATGAACAGGTTCCCTTTTCCCTCTGCTCTCGATCTGCAACCCAAGCCTGAGTGAGTGGGCAACAAAGCTGCCAGTAAGCTGTGCCCATCACAGTACCTTGCTGTGGGTCTGAGACCTCCTCTTGATCTAGTGCACAGTTTCTGCCCCGGTGTCATAGTGCTTCCCAGAAGGTGCTCCTGACCCAGCCCCGTCTCCAATGTCTGAAGAGTTCCCTTTCCGGCTTCCAAACCCAAGATGGGTTGGACAAATAATTGGCTATAACATTTGTGAACTTTCCCTTTATGACTCAGCTGGGTGCATTTTTCATATCTTTAACGGGAGTAGAGAGTAGGTCACTTCATTGTTTCTCCTATTTTGACTCTGCCCTTCCCTTGGGATTCATTATAATTAGTTCCTCCAGCTCAATTTCAGTATATATATATATATATATATATATACTGAAATATAATAATATATATATATATATTATAGCTCTATAAAGTAATTTGTTGGCAGTTTGCTTGGTGTGGCACTGAATGTTAATTTATTTATTCCATAGTCAGTTTATTTCATTAGTTTAGCTTATGCATGAGCAATGACTACTTCTCCAATTATCTTGAATTCTGTAAAATGATTTATAATTGTATTCATATGGTGTCGACTCCCAAGTATTTTTTTTTTTACATTTCATATACAATTTCTCTTTCTGCTGTGTGTGTGTTTTTTTTTTAAATTAATGAACAGAAATGCTGGTCCATTTCTCTGTTACCAATGATGATAATATGGATTGATTTTATTTCTTACACCTTTGCCAAAGTTATTATTCCAAATTAATTTTATGAGGATTTTCTAGGGTTCCTTAAGCACATCATCATATTACTCACCAAAAATCTTAATTTTGTTTCTTCTTTCCTTAGACTTTTATTCCCTCATATTTTTGTATTTGTCTTACTGGTCTGACTAGCATTTCTAGTTCTATATTGTATCATAATGGTGATAGTGAACATTCTTGCCTTACCCATGTGTATTGGAAAAGAGTCTAGTTTATACTCATTATATATATGTATATAAAATGCATTTTATATATACATATATATATATATATAAATACATTATATATAATGCTGAATCTTGGTTTTAGATATATACTATTCAACATATTAAAGGCCACTTATTATTGATTTATAACAAAGATTTTTGTCCATATCAATATAAACATACAATTTTTGTTGTTCTTATTATATTTAATTATATGTATACATTTTTGAGTACTAAACTAAAATTTTATTGCTGATACAAATTCAACCTTGTCAGAGATATTTATATCATATCCTTGATATGTTGCTATGTCCACTTCGCTAAAATTGTATTTACAATTTTCATGCCATTATTCATTAGTGATATTGGTCTATGTATTTCTTATTTTTATT
>JAJPUD010024759.1:3339-16800 GCA_023553655.1 Myrmecobius fasciatus
AGTTCTGTGTTTGGATGTCGAATTTTTTGTTCAGATCCAGTCTTTTCTTTAGAAATAGGTGAAATTCACCTATGTCATTGAATGACCATCTTTTTCCCTGGAGGATAATGCTCATTCTAGCTGGATAGGTTATTCTTGGTTGTAATCCAAGTTCCTTTGCCCTTCAGAATATCTGGTTCCAAGCCCTTCAATCCTTCAATGTGGAGGCTGACAGATCTTGTGTGATTCTAATTATTGATCCTCGTTATTTGAATTGTTTCTTTCTAGCTGCTAGCAGAATCTGTTCCTTGGTGCTATAGTCCTGAAATTTAGCCAACGATATTCCTTGGGGTTTTAATTTTGGGGTCTCTTTCAGGAGGTGATCGGTGAATTCTTTCAATGGTGATTTTGCCTTCTGATTCTACAATCTCAGGGCAATTTTCTTTCAGGATTTCCTGGAAGATAGTGTTTAGATTCTTTTTTTCATCATGACTTTCAGGAAGTCCAATAATCCTTAGATTGTCTCTCTTAGATCTATTTTCCAAGCCAGTTGTTTTTCCTAGGAGATATTCTATATTTCCTTCTAATTTTTCATTTTTTTTTTGTTTGACTGATTCTTGAAGTCTTATTGAGTCATTCACTTGCATTTGTTCAATTCTTATTTTTAAAGTGTTGTTTTCTTCAGTTACCTTTTTAAGCCCCTTTTGTAACTGGCCAATTTGTTCATTGCACTCTTTTTCCACTTCACTAATTTTATTTTTCAATAAATTGGTGTCTTTTTCATATCTCTTTGGCAGGGCATCATATCCTTCTTGCACTGATTTCAATTTATTTTCCCATTCATCCTCCAGCTCTCTTTTGAGGTTCTTTATGCAATATTCCACAAAGGCCTTTTGAACAAGTGACCAGTGATGGTCTTTAATACCTTCTTCTGGTATTTTGTCTAAAGGAACCTCAGGATCTGGGGTCATCACTTCTTTGTATTGATAAAAGCTATCTATGGTGAGAACTCTCTTTTGCTTCTTCATTTTTTTAGACAGCGTGGATAGCTCTTTAAGGTAGGGGAAAAAAACAGCTGAAAGGCAGCTGAAGATCTTTGCCCTGGGGCACTTTACCGAATTAACTTAAGGTGCTGGGCCAGTGGGGGCTGGGACTAAGTCTGAATTACTCCTTAAATAGGGCAAGTCTGCCAGAACACCTGCCCCCAATCAGGGCAGAGTGTTCCGAGTGCCTCAGATAAACTCCAGGTGTTTCGAATTTGGAGTTTGGAGTTTGGAATTTCTGCCACAATGAGCTGAGCTGAGTCCCACCCTCACTTCTGGCCTACACAGGAGTCCTCTATTTATCTCTCTGTCCGAGTTAGATAAACCTGATATGAAGTTCTTCAGAAAGCAGTGTCCAAATATTTCTGAGTTCATTGACTTGAAGATCAGTTTAGAGGCTTATTTTATTGTTCAATTGATTAGAAGATCAAAAGAGAGGCAGAGAGTCACCTTTTCACTTTGTCATCTCTGCTCCGCCCCTCTCCTGCCAACTTTCTAAGTTGTTCTGTGGGCTGAGAAGTCTGGAAACCTCCACTGCTGTCACTGATCCAATCACCTCAAAATTTGTTCCTGGTTTGCTGAAGCAGGGGGCTGTGCTGACATGGACTGCACTTCATTCTCATCCCTGGTGTGATAGACCTTTACTACTGACCTTTCAAGTTTTCCTGGACTGAAAAACTGTATCACTCCATCTTTTTGTGGGTTACACTGTTATAGAATATGTTTGGAGTCATTATTTAAAAGTATATGGAGGGTTTGGAGGGAGAGCTTAGGTGAATTAGTGCCTTTGTCTCACTTAGGAGGTTCTACTATGTTCCCACAAGCTTTTGAAATAAGAGAGGTGGCTTCTAGGGTCGGTTTGGGTGTATTTATGAGGGAAAGTCTCTAAAACAGTATATTCTGATAAGAACATAAGGGAAAGAGGATGAGGAAGTAACAGAAAAAAAAACTATTTTCTGTACTCTTGACTTTCCTGTCATTCCTTCCTTTCTCCCATAATATCTTCTTGGAATTTGAGTGTTCAATATTTCTTTGCCAAAGCTAAATTATGGTCATTGGTGCAGCAACACTGTTGTAGACATGAAAAGAATGGCCCCCATGCCTAAAAATGCCAGTCTAGCTGCAATGAGTGAGGTTTATTCACCTTATGAAATCTTGTACTTCAACAATGGGATTAGGGATTAGAGGCTCTTGAAGATATCATCAGAACTGCAGTGGTAAGAAATAATGACTTTCAAATATCAAGATGCCAGCCACTCCTATAATGATGGGTAGGTCTCTCATACATTTTTTATCTTCTAGATCAAGATTTCCCAAACAAGCATAAGTATACCCCCAAGTTGTATAATGAGTCTGACAAAGGGATATATAGAATATTTGGTAAATGACTATGTTATCTCATAGAAATTTCCAAATGTAGCAATGTAAAGGAGATAATTTTTTTAAAATGTGGATTAGAGAAACAACAGTAAGGAGATAGCACAAGACAGAAAAGAGAGAGTCCATTGTAATGCAGTTTTTAAATAAAAAGAGTGAGTTGAAAGAATAACCCCTGCTTCCCCAAACCAAATGAATGACATTTGTATATGAAATCTTTTTCATACTAAGATGCAAAAAGATCAGTGACAATGATTCCGTGAGAAAAAAATTAGTTGAACCTAGCAATAAGCAAAGTATCTGAACAGAATGGCAAGCAAAGAAGTTACAAAATTTTCGTAGAGCCTTGGAGAAACATATCCCCTTTTTACTAAGTGTGATAATAAAAACTTTAATTTTATGCTAAATTCTATTTAAACCCATTCTTACAATCTATCTGTTTATCAGGATTTTCAATTTTGTTTTCAATCAAGTGTAAAGCCAGAAACAAACTGGAGGATGGAAATGATGTGTGACTCTCTTTCAAAAACTCTATTGAGACTAAAATTGTTGAAATGAAATTGAATCAAAATTGTCATAGATTGATTTGCATGGATTTCAAAAATATTGAACAAATTTAAGATACTAAATGGTACATTAAAGTTTTCTTTATTAGAACATTAATTACTTTCTTTTATTTCTTGTTTGAAGATGCTTAAAAAATTTTGGCATATATTTCCTTTTTTTATTGAATAGAAGGATTGTCAAAGTCCAAGGAGTATGGTGGTTAAAAAAGGTTGGGGAAATTTTTCCTAGACTGTTTTCAGGTTTAAATGCTTCTGCACAGTGTTTAGAACTTTTTGTCTGAATACTGGGCTGTGGATTACTTTGAGAATTAGAATATAAAACTGTTCACTGTTAATATTTTTGTTTATATTTATCTTGCTTTCCTATGTTAAATTTTTCTTTTTCATACTACAATGGAAGAAGATTAATAGCAGAGTTGGTTATACAGAAGAGACTGACAACATAATATCAGTCAGAGTTTTTATGAATCCAAATCTGCATTATATAGCTGGAAATAACTAAAGAGATCTGTTTCATTGAAGATGGTATAGGGATTGGTGGAATAGGGAAGATATAAAGATGTGAGAATAATTAATTAATTTATTTTAATTTATTATTATTTATGTATTAAAGCTTTTTATTTGCAAAACATATGCATGGGTAATTCTTCAACATTGACCCTTACAAAGCTTTCCATTACAATTTTCCCCCTAGTCCCCACCTCTCCCTTAGATGACAGGAAGTCCATTACAAATTAATTATGTTTAAATACTTGACAAAAAATATTTCCACACTTATCTTGTTGTGCAAGAAAAATCATATGTATAAAAAAGTCTGAGAAAGGAAACACAATGCAAGTAAACATAAATAGAGAGCATGAAAATGTTATGCTGTGGTCCACATTTCATATCCCTCTCTCTGGGTGTATATGGCTTTCTTTACTGAACAATTGGAACTGGTTTAAAACATTTCATTATTGAAGAGAGCCATGTCCATCAGAATCTATCATCATATAGTCTTATTGTTGCTGTGTATAATGATCTCCTGGTTCTGCTCCTTTCATTCAGCATCAGTTCATGCAGATCTCTCCAGGCCTCTCTGAAATCATCCTGCTGGTCATTTCTTATGGAACAATAGTATTCCATTACATTCATATACCATAATTTATTCAGGCATTCTCCAGTTGATGGTCATCCATTCAGTTTCCAGTTTCTAGCCACTACACAAAGGGCTGCCATGAACATTCTTGCACATGTGGGTCCCTTTCCTTCCTTAAGATGTGAGAATAATTTAGACATTATAATATTATATATGTGACACTCTTTGGAGAATGACTAAACTAATTGTAGAACATCGATGTAATAGAATATTACTGTTGTTTTAAGAAATGATGAAGATGAAGAATTCAGAGAACCATGATTAAACAAATGGATTAATGTTAAATTAAAACAGAAGAACCAGGAAAACAATATACACAATCACTAAAACTTTGTAAGTGGAAAAAGTAATTTCAAAACCACAAACTGAATGGCATGCATATGTAATGATCAATTTTGGCCCCACAAACTAGAAAATGTGCCTCCCTTCCTTTTTTACAGAGGCAAAAGACTTTGGTTATCAAATAATGCATGTATTTTGTTGATGTCTTGATTAGTTTTGCTTAATTCTTTTTACTCTTGCCTCCTCTTTTCTTTTTAATTCTGTTTTCCTTTAACAATGGATATCTTACTAGTAGTGACATAAATATTAAAGTGATTAAAACATAAATTATATAAATTAAAGCTTAAAAGCAAAATAGTATAAGAGTGAAATAACTTGAATTGGGGTAGTGGCAATAGAATAGAAAGAAGTTAATTGGGAAGATTTCATGAAACGACATAGAAAGCAACAAAATGAGGAGGATGATTTATGCAAGAACAACAGTATCATTAAAAACAAATAACTTTCAAAGAATTAAGAGCTTTGATCAAGAAAATGACCGATTAGGATTCTAGATGACCAATGATGAACATTTCACGCACTACTTTACAAAGAAGCAATAGTCTCAAGTTATAGAATGGGACATTTAACGAACATGACCAATGTGGTAATTAAATTATGCTTAACTGTGTATTTTTATTACAGGAATATTTTTGTTCATTTTTCTTCTTTTTTTCAATTGCAAATGGTATAGTAGGAGAGAAAATTAATTTTAGGAAGTTTAAGGGAAGAAGTTATTGATATCCTCTTGTTACCAATAATTTGTAGAAAAATATAGCCCAGACATGAAGGCCATGGGATGCCATATTTAAGATGGAAGGGCATGAAGTACTCATACTTCAGAATAACATTTTCTCCCTCTCCTTCTCTATCATCAAAATTCTCATTTCTTCAAAATCTATGTGTAACAAGGACTCTGATATTAAAAAGAAAATAGGCAACATTCCCAGTGAATATTTGTATTTGAAAAGAGCTTATAAACCCAAACATATTTCCCCCCCCCATTTGAATGTTCAAGAGAATTATTTTTGAATAGGAAAGTATCTCATCCAATGCAGGCTTCTAACCCTAATCCAAAATGAGAAGAAGTCAGTGGCTTAGTACCTTCTGTTGATTTTTCTTTTTTTTTTTTTTTTTTTTTTTGCTGAGACAATTGGGGTTAAGTGACTTGCTCAAGGTCACACAGCTAGGAACTGTTAAGTGTCTGAATCCAGATTTGAACTCAGGTCCTCCTGACTTCAGGGCTGGTGCTCTATCCACTGCGCCACCTCCTGAAAGGGAATCAACCCATACTTACCTAAAAAGCATAGTGATGAAGGAATTGTGTAACACATTGGAATAGGCACTGATCCAGGAATCCTGAATGGTGACTGATACTAGAGTGTGATGGTTGATAAATGAATTGTAATCTTGTTTCAGTTTTATAAACTTTTAAAGTAAGAGTAATTATATCCTCCCTTCAATACAGAATAATTGTAAGGGAAATTTTTTTTTTATAAAATCAAATATTTGGAACTCGAAGGGACTTTAAAAATTATATTGTCCAGTCCCCTAAGATATGGCAATGGAGGCCAAGAGAAATCATGTAACTTGACTAAATCACATAAACAATATGCAGCAGAACCAGGATTAGAACCTAGGTTTTCTAATGTGAAGTCTCATACAAATGAGAACCTCACAGTGACATGTTACACTAGTAGGAGGTGACAGAAACATATTTTAGATGAAGTAGAGCTTGTGTTTTGGGTTGAGTTCCTTGATAAATAAAAGGAAGAACTCAGAATAAGAGCCAGGTGACCTACCTAGGAGTGCTTAGTTTTCAGTATTACTTAAATATGATACTTTAGGAATCAATGAATAGAATTCAAAGATAACTTGAAAACTAAGTTTTGTCACCTGAAGATAGAGATAATAACATTTGCAAGGACAATTTCACAGAACTATTGTGAGGAAATTATTTGACTGGATCCCAAATCTAGAGCAAATTAGTTTAAATCACTCATTTACAGATAAGGAAATTGTAACTCCAAGTGGTTAAAGACCCTTGCCCAAAAATATAGATCTTCAGCTTTGCTAGGGGTCAGAGCTGAGATTTGAGCTCTAGCCTAATATAAAAACAACCACTTTACTCTTCTCATCAGCTTCCTCCTCTCCAAATACAACTTTCTCATTATGGTTATGAAAGGAGCTGGAAGGTTAGAACTGATCTTTCCAGCTCTAAAATTGTGATTCCCACATTTTTTCAAGTGTTCAAATTGTTCTTTCTGAAAGGCAATCCCTTGATTGGAGAGATGCTTAGCCTCCCAGGTAAATCTCATTTTGGAATTAATAGTCAAATTCAAGGCGGAGACCTTAATTCTTGCACACTTCCATCATCTATTTCTCATTATACTCCTTGATGAAATCTTTAGGATTCACAGAACATTGTCCAGGCAGTTAATCCAAGACAGTACTAAGATCACAGCACTTCTTGTGTCATTCTAATTAGATTAATCAAGAAACCTAGTGAAGCAAGACTTTTTCTTTTTCTTTATTTCTTTTTTTAAAGATCTGCCAGATTTGGAATCACAGATCAAAGTTCAGAAGGCTATGACCCTTTTGCCCTAACTGGGCATCAGCAAAGTTAGCTGAATGGCCTAATTATGATGGGAGTCAAGTCAACCCAGGCCTGCACATTTGCAATTGTTTGGGCTGAGAAGGGACATTGTAATGTGACAGATAAACTACATTTTCTCTCCCTGCAGTCTAAAGGTTTTCACCTCTATTGCTTCTATAAGGGCTCAAGTGATCACAATGGCAGTTAGGTGATCATTGTTCCTCTCTGACTAAGCTTCAAGTTTTATGACAGAATGTGATTAAATGGCTCACAAGGCTTCATTAGGGAAACAGCAGTGAAGCACAGCAGAAAGCCTCATTTCCACATGGTCAGTCAACTGGGAACAAAACCGGCATTGTGATCCAAGGCCTACATTTCAGTGCTACTAGAGAGATGTCTATTCATTGCACTATCTGGTGATTGCTCCTGTGCTTTTTTCATTACCTTGGCTGGAAGTTACAGGGAGGTAGATTTCAGCTTCTTAGAAGGAAACGTTTCTAACAACTAGAACTGCTCAAGAATCAAACAACCTGCTTAATAGACTAATAAACTCTCCAATAGTCAAAGCATTTGTCCAAAGAGCTTCTGTGGCCAACTGTCAGGGATGTTGGGGAAAGGTGTCCTCAAGTGACAGGGAGATTGGAAAGACCACTGCAAAATTTCTATTAACTCTGAGATTCCATGACTACAATTCTATCTTCCCTTTAAGTCACATATAGCATCTTGGAGATGATATGAACCTCAGAGGTCATTTCATACAACTCATATTATAAGACAATTGTTCTAAGATGGTGTTAATTTGTCAATTATTTTTAGAGGAAGTAAATATAAACCCTAAATTTAATGACTGAGCTAGACTTCAATTGCTGGGAAATTCTAGAATATATTTAAGAGGGATGATTTTTAACAGTCTAGAAAAGATCATCAAGAGCCAGAATGGTTTCACAAAGAAAAAAATCTTCTCAGACTAATCTCATTTCCCTTTTAGATGGATAGGACTATTAGATTTCAAGATGGGAGAAATGTAACTACTTTCCTACAAATACATTTTATAAGATCTCTTCAAGATGCATTTTTATACAGTTTAGTGGTTTCTAATTTCAAATCATGAATTTTTAAAATTATTTTTATAATTACATTCCATTGTATTTTGTTTCTTGCTGATCTTATATGCTTTATGTCATGCATTCAAAGATATGATTCTGAGAAGGGTTCATAAGTATCAACAGACTGGCAAAAGGGGCTCATGGAACAAAAAGGTTGAAGAACCCTGATAGAAAGATATGTGGACCAACTAATCATCTATGGGTATAATCAAACTACATTGGATAATTAGAGCCAAAGTGTTGATTTTGGTCTTTGGTGAATTGCTTTAGGGATCTTGTCTTTGGTCATGTGCTAAATCCATTATTTATAAGTGTCTTGGAACAATGCCCAAATTAGTATATGATAGAGCTAGGAAAATAACCAACACATCAGATCATAGAATCAGAGTCAAAAAAATTACACAATGAATTGTCCCTAAAAAATGACATTGGATATGGTAGATAGAAATATAAAGTCCTATTCTCTCTTTCTCTCTCTCTTTTTTTTGGTAAAGCAATTGGGGTTAAGTGACTTGCCATCATAATTCAAATCCAATTCATTTTTTTTTCAGATATCACATATATTTCTTCTTTTTATCCACTCCTCCAAATTGGCATTCTTGCTGTTTCTCCATCTTTTTTTCTTGATGTCTTTGCCTAATCTATCTTCCTATGCTATTCTTATCCCTAGCTATGAGACTATTACATTGTCTTCAAAGTTCAGTTTATATAGTATTTCCTACATGAAATTTTTCTTGCTCCCTTAGTTTCCCCCAAACACATATTATTCATTTTTAATTTAATTTTTGAAACATATTGCTTTATGGATAATGCTGATAGAGAAAATTCAAACAAAAAATGAGAGAGAAAAAAAAAGAAGTCAACAGAGCATGTGTTGATTTACATGCAAAGTCCAAAGCTCTTTTTTCTGGATGCAGATGACACTTTCTATCCAAAGTTTATTGGAATGGGTTTGGATCAGTGGATCACTGAGAAGAATCAATTGATTCATACTTGATGATCACATTTAGAATTGATCACACATTCTTGCTAATGTGTACAATGTATTCCTGGTATTCCTGGTTCTGTTTGCTCAGCATGAGTTAATGTAAATTTTTCAAGGACATTCTAAAATCAACTTATTCATCATTTTATAGTACAACAACCATTACCATGATATACCACAGCCATTCCCCAATTGATGGGTATCTACTCATTTTCCAATTTTTTGCTAGCACAAAAAGAGGATCATTTCACAATTATATCAACAATGCATTAGTGTCCCACTTTTCCCATATCCCCTCCAAAATTTATCATTTTCTTTGTCTATCATCTTAGTCAATTTCAGAGGTGTGAGGTAGCATCTCAGAATTGTTTTGATTTGCATATCTCTAATCAATAGTGATTTAGATAATTTTTTCATATGACTATTATGGTTTTAATTTCACCTGAAAATTGTTCATATCCTTTGATCATTTATCAGTTCGAAGATGACTTGTGCTCTTATAAATTTGACACAGTTCTTTACATATTATGGAATGAGACTTTTTATCAGAAACACTAGCTGTAAAAATGTTTCCCAGCTTTGTACTTCCCTTTTAATCTTCTTTATGTTGGTTTTGTTTGAACAAATTTTTTAAATTTAATATAATTAAAATTGCATTTTTTACATTTTATAATGTTCTCTAGTTCTTCTTGATCATAAATTGCTCTCTTCTTCAAAGATCTGATAGGTAAATCATCCCTTGCCATCTTAATTTGTCTATGGTATCACCCTTTATGTTCAAATTATGTATCCTTTTTGACCTTATTTTGGTATAGGTTCTGCCCTTCAATTTTGACTATTCCTTTCCTAATTCATATATCCATATATATCTATATCTATATATCTATATATATGCATGTATATGTGTATACACAAACACATACATATGATTATATAGATACATACATAGACACACACACACACACACATATATATATATACTCATATTTACATACACATGTATATAGAGGGAAATACTGATACATAAATGTATCGATATATAATGCATTATATATATATGCATGTATAATACCTACATACACACATATATAATATATATACATATACACATATATGTACATATATATATGTATATATAGTCTACATTTATATGTGAATACGTTTTCAGCCTGTATAGAATCTAAAACTTTGAGGATACTTTCTAAAAGATTAGTTGATTGATTGACTGATCTAATAGAAATGGACAGATGTTATAGAGACAGATTTACACTTATTATAATAAAAAAATATATAACTATTTCTGTACAAAAGTGTAATAAACTGCTCCATCAGTAGTGGATACCTATTTGTTTGGGGTATTCAACATAATGTTGAGGATGTAGCAAAAGATAATAATGGTCATCTATGGTTTTAATTTTTAAAGTTTCTGAAATTTCCACCAATTTTGAAACTCTGAGTATGTGTGTTCAACTCTTACTACAAATTGGTCTTTTTTTGGAACTAGGCCATACTGAAATAGAATCAACTTCACATATCTGAGTCAGATGTATTATTAGGATATTTAATTCAGAATTTCAAAAGTTAGTATAGACTGTTGGAAATAATAGAGGCAAAGCTTAGCAAACTTTGGTCCAGCTCTTTCACTCAAGTTATAAACAATTCATTTCATCTGTCTTGGCATCAGTTTCCTAATCTATAAAATGAAAGGGTTTGAGCACAAGATTTTACAAGTTCCAATTTCAATATCCTGCTATTCTTTTAAGAAAAGAATAACATTTATTTCCATATTAGTTATGTTGTGGAGGAAAAAAAAACAAAAGGGAAAACCAAAAGAAAGAAAAAGATTTAAAAAGGTAAAAATAGTATGCTTCATCTTGGCACAATGTAAAAATTTTGGACTAGAATATATCATTCCTAGTCACCAATGCAATTTTAAAAATTAATTTTTAATGAGTTAATTAACTTTTAATATACATTATGAATCATGTTCAGAGAGAAAATTAGAGCAAAAAGGGAAAAACCATAGGAGAGAGGAAAAAAAAGAAAATGTTAATACAACATGTGTTGATTTGCATTCAATCTCCATAATTCTTTTTCTGGATGCAGATGGCATTTTCTATCTAAAGTATCTTGGGATAGACTTGAATCACTGAAACATGAAGAAAAACCAACTTTTAATTGTTGATCATCACACATTAATTGCTGTTATTGTGTACAATGTATTCCTGGTTCTTCTTATTTTGTTCAGCTTCAGTTCATATAAATCTTTCCAGGCCTTTCTAAAATAAAATTGTTCATAATTTTTTACAGAATAATAGCATGCCATTACCTTCATAACACAACTTATTCTGTCATTCCCCAACTGATGGACTTCTACTCATTTTTCAATTCTTTGCTACCACAAAAAGAGGTGATACAAACATTTTTGCCCATGTGTGTCCTTTTCCCTCCTTTAAGATTTCCTTTAAATACATACTCCGTAGTGGCACTGTTGGGTCAAAGTGTATACAGAATTTAATAGCCCCTGGAGCATAGTTTCAAATTACTCTCCAGAATGGTTGGATTATGTCACAATTCCACCAACAATGCATTAGTGTTCAACTTTTCCCACATGCCCTCTAAGATTTATCATTGTCTTTTCCCATCATCATAGACCATCTGAGAGGTGTGAGGTGATAATTTGCATTTTACTAATCAATAGTGATTTAGAGGAGTTTTTCATATGACGATAGATGACTAATTTTGTCATTTGAAAATTGTCTGTTCAGGGACATTTGGAGGTGGAGTCAAGATGGCACAATAAAGCTAAGAAGCTGTTCAAACTCTCCCAGTTTCCCTTGAAATCTACATGAAACCAAGCCTGTAAAGAGAGTTTGATGGAATGAAATTACTTTCCAGCTTAAGATAAGACTGGAAAAAAACTTCAAGAAAGGTCAGTTTCACTGAGGTGAAAATGGTGTTCAGCCTTGCTCAGATAGACTTTGGGAAAGCCAATGAAAGAGTTTTCCAAATAAGCAACTAAGACCCTCAGTCCTGGTTCAGTCGAGGAGCAAATCAGTGAGGAAGCTTTCAGTCCCAGCTCAGAAGGCAAACTCTGGGAAACCAGGTTGCTTTCTGAAAAGAGCAGGCAAAGCTACTCCTGGAAACACAAGTGGTCCCTGTATTCAAAAGCAACACTCAGAGATGCACACAGAAACTAACTACAGTACTTCCTTTAAGTCAGGATCAGAGATCAACTATAAAAATAAAAAAGGAGAAATACCAAAAGAAAAGGAAAGAAAAGAAAGTGAGCAAAAAACAGAAAATAACCTGACTATAGAAAGCTATTATGGTGACAGGGCAGACCAAATATGAACTTAGATGAGGACAGAATATCCATAAAAGAAAGCTCAAAAAGTGATATGAATTGGTCTCAAACCCAAAGAGGCTTCTAGGAAGTGCTCATAGAAGACTTTAAAAGGCAAATAAGAGAAGCAGAAGAAAAAGTGAAAAAATAAATGAGAGATATTCATGAAAGTCAACAGTCTGAAAAAGGAAAGAAAAAGTATCTGAAGAAAATAGCTCCTTAAACAGTAGAATTAATCAAATAGAAAAAGCGATACAAAAGCTAACTGAAGAAAGTTACACATTAAAAATTAGAACAGGGCAAATGGAAGCTAATGAGACACCAAGTCTCAGTTAAAAAAATTTTTAAAAAAAGATGAAAAAATGGAAGAAAGTGTGAAATACTTCATTAAAACACAGCTGATCTGGAAAATAGATCCAGAAAAGACAATTTAAAAATAATTGGCCTATTTAAAGGTATTAAACAAAAAAAAGAGCCTTGATTACATTATACAAGAGATCATTTGCATTGTTGGTGGAGCCGTGAATGGATCAAACCATTTTGGAGAGCAATTTGGAGCTGTGCTCAAAAAGTTATCAAATTATGCATACCCTTTGATCCAGCAGTGTTTCTATTGGGCTTATATCCCAAAGAAATCATAAAAGAAAGAAAGGGCCCCACATGTGCAAGAATGTTTCTGGCAGCCCTTTTTGTAGTGGCTAGAAATTTGAAATTGAATGGATGCCCATCAATTGGAGAGTGGCTGAATAAATTATGGTATATGAATGTTATGGAATATTATTGCTCTGTAAGAAACGACCAGCAGGACAATTTCAGAGAGGCCTGGAGAGACTTGCATGAACTGATGCTCAGTGAAGTGAGCAGAACCAGGAGATCAGTATTCACAGCAACAACAATACTATATGAGGATCAGTTCTAATGGACATGACTCTTCAACAATGAAATGCTTCAAACCAGTTCCAATTGTTCCGTGAAGAGAGCCATATACACCCACAGAGAGGGAT
>JAJPUD010024760.1:0-16272 GCA_023553655.1 Myrmecobius fasciatus
GGGAAATGGGTCTATATTTTTCTTTCTCTGTTTTCACCCTACTTGGTTTAGCTATCAGCACCATATCAGTATCATAGAAGGAATTTGGTAGTATACCTTCTGTCCCTATTTTTTCAAATATTTTATATAGTATTGCAATTAATTGTTCTTTGAATGTATAGGAGAATTCACATTTAAATCCATCTGGCCCTGGAGATTTTTTTCTTAGGGAGTTGGTTAATAGCATGTTCTGTTTCTTTTTCCTAATATGGGGCTATTTAAATAATTTATTTCCTCTTCTGTTAACCTGGGCAATCTATATTTTTGTATATATTCCTCCATTTCATTTAGATTATCAAATTTGCTGGGATAAAGTAGGGTAAAGTACCTCCTTATTATTACTTTAATTTCCTCTTCATTGGAGGAAAGTTCTCCTCTATTATATTTGAGACTAATAATTTGATTTTCCTCTTCCCTTTTTCTAATCAAATTAACTAAAGGCTTATATATTTTGTTGGTTTTTCATAAAATCTACTGTTAGTTTTATTTATTAATTCAATAGTTTTCTTAATTTCAATTTTATTAATCTCCCCTTTTATTTTCAGAATGTCTAATTTGGTATTTAATTGAGGGTTTTAAATTTGCTCTTTTACTAGCTTTTTAAATTGTAAGACCAATTCATTGATCTTCTCTATTTTATGCAAATAAATATCTAAAGATATAAAATTACTCCTTATAACCGCTTTGGCACTATCCCACAAATTTTGGTATGTTGTCTCATTATTGTCATTGTCCTGGATGAAATTATTGATTGTTTCTGTGATTTGCTCTTTTACCCATTCATTCTTTGAAATTAGATTATTCAATTTCCAATTAACTTTTTATCTATTTTCTCCTGGCCTTATATTACATGTGAGTTTTATTGCATCATGATCTGAAAAGGATGCATTTACTATTTCTGCCTTTCTGCATTTGATTTTGAGGTTGTTATGCCCTAACAAATGGTCAATTTTGTATAAGTTCCAGGAATTCCTGAGAAAAAAGTAAACTCCTTCTGTCTCCATTCAATTTTCTCCAAAGATCTGTCAAAACTAACTGTTCTAACATTTTGTTTACCTACCTAACTTTTTTCTTCTTTGTTTTGTGGTTTGATTTATCTAATTCTGAGAGAGCAAGGTTGAGATCCTCCACTAGTATAGTTTTGCTGTGTATTTCTTCTTGCAACTCTCTTAATTTCTCTTCTAGGAATTTGGCTGCTATAGCACTTGGTGCATATATGTTTAGTATTGATATTGCTTCATGATCTATAGTGCCCTTTAGTAAAATATAGTTTCCCCCCTTATCTCTTTTAATTAGATCTATCTTTGCTTTTACTTGTTCTGAGATAAGGATTGCTACCCCTGGTTTTTTTTGTTGTTGTTGTTGTTGTTGTTGTTGTTCACATAAAGCATAATAGATTCTACCCCAGTCCTTTACCTTCACTCTGTATGTATCTATATGTTTTAGATGTGTTTCTTGTAAACAACATATTGTAGGATTCTGGCTTTTAATCCAGTCTGCTATCCACTTCCATTTTATGGGAGACTTCATCCCATTCACATTCACAGTTGAAATAACTAAATCTGTATTTTCTGCCATCTTATTCCCAAAAGTTATGTATTTTCTCTTTCCTTTCCCCTTTCTCCCTTTGCCCCTCCCCAGTATTTTGTTTTTGATGCCCAACAGTCCTCCCCATTTAGAACCCCTCCCTCTTTTTTACACCTTTCCCCTAAATCTTCTATTTTCCCTTCTGTTAGTCTATCCTTTTCTTTTCCTCCTTTCCCTCCTACTTCCCTATAAGGAGGGACAAGTTTTTCTCTGAAACTGAATGTGTCTGATATACTCTTTTAGAGCCCAATCTGATGAGAGTAAGATTCACACAATGCTCATTTCCCTCCCTTCTTTCCCTCAATTATACTAGATTTTCTTTGCCTCTTCATGATATTTTACCTTATTTTTGTCTCCTTTTTTTTTACTTTATTTTACCTCCTTTCCCCTCTTTTTCCAGTATGATATCCCTTCCACCTCTAATTTTTTTTCCATTATTATCAAAGTAAAATCTAATTATACCCCCATTCTTTAAGGATACCCATAGTAGAAATATGGTTTTCAAGATTTCTTTCCTTTTTACCTTTTTATGCTTCTCTTGAGTTCTGTATTTGGAGTTCAATTTTTTGTTCAAATCTGTTCTTTTCATTAGAAATAGGTGAAATTCTCCTATATCATTGAATGACCATCTTCTTCCCTGGAAGATAATGCTCATTCTAGCTGGATAACCTATTATTGGCTGTAACCCAAATTCCTTTGCCTTTGGAATATCTGATTCCAGGCCCTTAGATCCTTTCATGTGGAAGCTGACATATCTTGTGTGATTCTAATTACAGTTCCTTGATATTTGAATTGTTTCTTTCTAGCTGCTTGCAATATCTTTTCCTTAGTGTGATAGTCCTGAAATTTGGCAATATTCTTTTGGGTTTTAATTTTGGGGTCTCTTTCAGGAGGTGATCGGTGAGTTCTTTTGATGGCCACTTTGCCTTGTGATTCTAAAACATCAGGCAGTTTTCTTTCATGATTTCCTGGAAGATAGCATCTAAGTTCTTTTTTTTTTCATTATGGCTTTCAGGGAGTCCAATGATCCTTAGATTGTCTCTCCTAGATCTGTTTTCCAAGTCAGTTATTTTTCCTAGGAGATATTTCATATTTTCTTCTATTTTCTCAAATTTTTTTTGTTTCTGTTTGAGTGATTCTTGAAGTGTTATTGAGTCCTTCACTTCCATTTGTTCAAATCTAATTTTTAAAGTATTATTTTCTTCAGTTACCTTTTTTAGCTCCTTTTGTAACTGGCCAATTGATTTTTTTTGTTCATTGCAATCTTTTTCTATTTTACCAATTTTGTTTTTCAGTGAATTGTTGTCTTCTTCCATTTCACCAATTTTGTTTTTCAATGAATTGTTATCTTTTTCCATTTCACCAATTTTGTTTTCCAGTGAGTTGGTGTCTTTTTCCATTTCACCTTTTTTCTTTTTCAGTGAGTAGTCTTTTTCGATTTCACCAATTTTGTTTTTTAGTGAGTTAATGTATTTTTCATATCTCTTTTGTAGGGCGTTATATCCTTCTTGCACTGATTTCAATTCATTTCACCATTTTTCTTCTAAATCTCTTTTGAGATTCTTTATGCAATCTTCCAGGTAAGCCTTGCGAAAGGAGGCCCAGCTCATATCTCCCTTTGTGGCTTCCTCTGAAGTTGCTTTATATTTAGGAACCTCAGAATCTGAGGTCTGCTCTTCTTTCTCTCCATAAAAGCTGTCTATGATCAGAGTTCTTTTCTGTTTCTTACTCATTTTTAGAGCTTGGAGTCTGTTTAAAGCAGAGGACCTGCAGCCACTTCAATTTGCCCTGGGGCAGTTCAGCTGATTGACTTCCCATGCAGTGCTGGTTGGGCTGGGTCCCATGTTCTCAGTGGTTCTCAATCCACCTTTTACAAAAGGCAGATCTGCCAAAGCACACCTGCCCCCAATCAAAGGAAAGTGGCCCAAGGGTCTTCCAGGGACTTCCTGGATGTTTAGAATCTGCCACGCTCCATCCCAGCCCCAGTCTCCTACCCTGGCTGCATGCTGCTGCCAGAGCATAGCAAACCACCCAATCCCCTACCTGTCTGAAACAGACCTGCTCCAGAGTTCTTCCAAGATAATTTTTGCTGGAAATGTGTTGTACTCCAAGTATTGGGGTAGCTTTCACTCCAGGACCAGTTCAGAGGCTTAATCTGCTGTTTGTTTGAGAGAAGATCAGAGGAGCTCACAGACTCGTGTCTGCAATCTGCCATTTTGACTCTGTGTCTGGTGGAACTTTTTGAATTCATGTTGGACTGATCAGACCCTGACATAGTGATGCCATTTTGTTCTCTTCAAGAAATAGAGACATCAGTAAATATTCTAGCAAAATTCTAACAAACTCCTCACTTGGGAAATGCAAGAATCACATTCCTTTGGTGTAGTATGAGTTTTTGTTTCAGTTTTTTGGGTTTTCTATAGATATATAGAAATACAACTAGCAACCTATATTCTTGGAGCAAGTAACATGAAATACATCCTAGGGAAACCAGAGCAAAATGGCTAGTGTTGTTAGGGAAATGTGAAGAACTTACATGAGGTTTAGTCACTGGAAGAAGATTCACCATCTAGTTGCTTTGGTGATTTTGTGCAGCTTTACCTCACTTAAATCTATTTTTTGCAGAAATCAACATCTTTGTGGTATACTTGGTCCTCTTCAAGAATGAAGGATGCATACCAACAAAATTTTAACCAACTAATCTTGCTGGTTGGCATCAAACTTTGTTATTTCTAAGCTACTGGAAGATATTCCCATTAAATTTTCATTCTCCCATGAATCTTGGATCTTGATAATTTTAAATTATGTATTGTCAACAATCAATTAAATCCCAGTCATACCACCTTAATTGTGTCTGTGTTCTTTCCCCACATGAAAAGATGAGAAATTATAGCAAGATAGCTTCAGATAATGCAAATATAAGAAACAGAATCATGCTTTAGGCTTGTAGTATAAATCAGAGATGGCCATAAAGAGTGGTGACAGACCATATGTGCTTTTTGGAAATTTATTGCTGCAAGGTTGTTTTAAAAACTTGTCATTTTTAATAGAAAATAACCAAGTAATATTTAGCAAACAGGTGGTACTGAATTTGATGGGTGTCATGAAAACAAATATTAAAAATAAGCACAACAGTTCTGTCTTCATTTACTAGAAGAAAAAAATTGAAAGTGAACTAATTAGGGCCTCATAAAATCACAGAATGTGGGCACTGTTTTTAAGTGTAATTTTCTAAGAAGCTCCTTTGCAATATATCCAACCAAAGATCAATCTACATTTTTGAAGACCTTCACTGATCCTGTTGAGGTAGAATATCCTATTTTTGAAATAGCTCTAATTATTACCAAACTTTTCTTCACTATAAGTCTATGTCTACCCAAATGCAATGCCTATACATCACATCTTACTCTACCATTTGGAGTCAAGCAGGACAAGTCCAATTTCTTTTGCATATTACAGATCTTCAAGTACCAGATGATAATTGCCATTTCCTCCTTATTATTTCTAATTTAATCTCAGTTCTTTCAACTGAGTCTTTTAGGGAATGATCTCAAAGCTCTTTACCATCATACTTGCTCTCCTCTGGACACTTTGAAGCTTATTAATGCCCTTCCTAAAATGTGACACACGATACAGAATATAATGCTACATATATAGTCTCAGTACGGTAAGGATGTGCTGGAGCCAGCTCTAGCTAAATCACTAGGACTGAGTGTTAAATTTTCAATTTGAGTATTAATGCTTCAGAAATCAGGAGATGCTTCAAATCAAGACTTGATTTTTCAAAATTCAGACAAGAAAATGATGGAGAAAATGTTAATATTGCAAATTACATTTGAAAGTATGTCATTTGTTTGTGGAAAGATTATTATTAAATATTTACCAAGACACTTTTGAATTAGGTGGGTTTTAATATTCCTATATATTCTCCTAATGTTCTTGAATCATTACCATCATCATTATCATTAATAAAATTAATATATTCATTACCATTATGTTCATAGTAACTAAACTATAGATTACTTTTAAAATTTAGAAATTGTTTTGCATGCATTATGTTCTTCCACTGACCTTATAAGTTATTAAATGATTTTAATCTGAGATTCAGCTTTAAGTGGCTTATTTAAGATCACATAGCAACCAAGCATTAAAAACGGGATTTAAATCCAGTTCTTCCTGACTCCAAGAATAGCATTCTATCCAACTTTACATTTACTATTCCTAAAAATAAAGATTTTATTTGATTCAAATAGTAGTTTAGTCTTTTAAGATCTTTTTTCATCTTAATGTATTCCAATATGTTAGCTATCTCTCTTAGCCTTGAAAATTTGATGAAGATACCAATATATCTTTAACACAAGCATTAATAAAGATATTAAACAGATACTTGGGACTCTCCACTAGATATCTCCTAAATTGTTATTCAATGATTAATGTCTACTTTTTTGGTTCATACATTCACCTAGTTTCAAATTCATCACTCAAACCATATTTATTTATCTAGTTCAAAAAATAGCATCAGAAATCTTGTCAAAAATTTTGCTAAATCTAGGCAAACTATGTCTAACTTTTCCACCATTTTAGCAACTTTATCAAAAAAGGGAAATGAGAATAATCTAGCATGATCTATACTAGATGAAACTGCACTGGCTTCCCATTATCACTACTCCCATTTCCAGTTGCTCCCAAACTTATATCATATAATCTTATCATATAATCTAAATTATATAATCTTAATCAGATAATCACCTTAATCATATAATCTAAAAATTTCCATAGAACTAAACTGAAATGCATTGGTCTAGAGTTTGCAAATTACTCCTGTTTCCATTAAAAAACCATCAGGACAAAATTTCCTCTTCTATCTTATGTCTGGTTATGCTACTCATTCTCCTCTTGTAGTATGACATATAAAACTCTGGATTTGGAATCTGGCATACCTAAACTTATCTCATAACTTTACTACATGTGTGATACTGATCAAGTTCGATAATCAGTCCCAATTTCTTCATCTATAAGATAAGATTAATAAAAGCATCTACCTCACATGATTGTTATAAGGATCTTATTACATTTGTAAAATACTAGTCATAGACTTTCAAAGATTATTGCTGATGACTCAGAAATCACATTAATCATTTTATTTTCTTCAGTACTCTGAAATGAAGCTAATCAAACTTGCTGATTCCATCTCTTCAAGAGCAGTTGGATGCTCTCACACTATTTTGGTCAAATTGAATATGAACTCCCTTTTTCTTCTGCTCTTTCCAGTCTAAACATCATCCTCCTTCTTTGACAGATAAAATCACAATTGAACAGCTCTTCCTTCTCTAGATCATCCATTATCTCCATACCAAACACCTTGAGCAGCAAATCTATTCCTATTCTTTATTTCATTCTCTTATTTCTCCTAATACAGAGTGGACCTGAGATTTCATTGGCATAAGGAACTTCTGGATGAGTGAGTTCCTTCTACCACTGAAAGATGTATATCAATAGTCTTATAGAGTTTTCTTGAATACAGATGTTAACCTCAAGATCCAAGGACTACATCAGCAAAACTTCTTGAATGAAACCAGACTAAAATGAAAAGGGAAAATGTTTAACAAAATAAACAAAAAAGCAATATTACATAGTTAATATTAAGCTGTGGCTTTCTAAGTCAATATTCTGCATGAAGGAATCTGTTTTTATTTGAGCACTGAGGGATTAATTGACTTGCTCAGGATAACATAGGCAATATATATTAAAGAGAGGAGCTTGAACTTCTGAGCCCTTAGGCAACATTAAGGTTTTTTAGATGCTTTTTTTCACAACATCACTTTAATATAGGTAATGTAAGTTTTATTATATACATTTTACAGATCAAAAAACACTCTCAGTTAAGGAGTGACTTGTTTGAGATAAGACAGTAAGAAAAAGTAAGAATAAGAATTAAACCATGATCTCAACTACCAAATCCAGTAGTTGTTCTATTTTAATTAGTATTCTTTGGTAAAAGGGTCAATTAGTATAAAAATAGAAAAAAAAGAAAAAAAATGGAATGATTTACCAAAAGTTATAAAAGATTCAGGTGCATACATGAAGTCAGAGTATTAGGGGATATGCTTCTGAATGGATTGAAAGGAACAAAGTCATGGGGTATGCATGTCTAAATGGCATGTGATTTGCAACTTCACTACAATCTAATCCAACTTAGTCAAGCTTCACAATAGAGAGGAAAAAAGTTAGAATTACTAGGTTGTTTTGTAGGTAAAAGTCTCTGTACAGGAATTCCTTCATAAGGATGAAATAATAAAGGTGTGAGTTTGAGGGAATCACTAGTGTTTCTTAGAACCTTTACTTCTCCTATAAGCTGTTGACCCAAACAGTGATCCAGCAGATGGCAACTCTAAAGAAATATAGATATTAAGTAAATAAGGAGAGACACTGAATTTATCTCAGAGCCAGGCATAAATCAAGTTCATGTTTCTTTCTGATGTTAATTTCTCTAATTCACATGAAAATTGAGTGGAAGACTAAAATTAAAGCAGCAAAAATCGAGGGACCATAGTTACAGGTTTCAATCTCTTTCCTTGGATTACCCTTGTCATATTACTGAGATACATCTTCTTTAGGGAATCTATAACTGGTTTAAACTAGGACTCAAGATTCCAACTGGTTTTTGTGCTTGAAACCCCACCAGCTTCCCCAGTGAGAAATTGTAATTATCTCCTCAGTGAATATAATAATAAAAGATAAGCAATATCTATTCTCCTTTCAGATCTCTAATAAACACTGTGTCTTCTTTAAACACTCTGGAACATACTTGACCTATGTTGGAATAGTAAACAGAAGTAGAAAACTTCAGTCAATAAGGTGTCCCCATATTGAGACTCATCTACATTCATGGCAGTAGGGGCTCTCAGGCACTGACCTCATCCAAAATGTGTTAGCTTCCCATTTGGGCAATCACAAGGATGGTTTTCATTAATCAGATCCACAAAATCAGAATCCACAGACACCACTGTCTCTCACCCCTTCAACTAGTAGTTAGGTCCATAAGATTGCTTAGTATATTAAAATACCATAAATATAACTATGGCAGTAGTCATAGTCACAGCAGTAGTAGTATTAATAGCAAAAACAATTCCTTCATTTGGTACAGTATTTTACATACTACAAATTACCTTCAATATATGAAAAGCTCCTCTGGTCTTTACAACAACCCTATGAGGTCAATAAGACAACTATTACTATCATCACTTTACATACAGCATAGATTTCTGCCCAAAATCACACAATTGGTAAAGGGTACAACTATCATTTCATTCCAGGACTTCTAAACTCTAATAATGAATCTGAACCACCAAAAAAGCTCATTATAGTTCTTGAAAGAGAAAAATATAGAATAAATTATTGTAAAAATATCCTGTTTGCTATTGACATTTCATTTCAGTTGATATCTATGTTATTATTACTCTAAAGTTTTCCCTTCATTTTCTCATAATTATTCAGTGTTAAGGCACATCTCTGTGGTATACAGTGATTTTTAAAAGTAGATTATAGTAACATTTATATTGTACTGGAAATATTTTATAAAGACAAAATGGTCTCAGGTCTCTATTACTATTTTTAAATATTCTATGTTTGATGAAATAATTAGGTAGAATTAAGAAGCATATATCTTAGGTCAAAACTTTTCAAGTTTACTGGAACTAACTCTACTTAAAATGTTTAATCCAATCCAACAAGTAATTATTCAGCACCCATTTTGTGGATGGCATGTTTGGATCTGACAATAAAGAGAGAAAGTGAAAAAAAATCATCTCTGTCCTCAACTTTATTTTCTCCTTGGGGGATATAATACATAAACAGATAAATTAATAATGACTAAGGAGGTAGGAAATATTAAAAATTAGTCAGCTAAAGAAAGGCTTCCTATAAGAGATAGCATTAGAGCTGAACCTTGAAGGAAACTAGGGAATCTGTGTTAAAAGGTTAAGGGAGAGTCTATTCAAGCTAATGGGGACAGACAATATGTGCAAAAGCAAGGGATAAAATATTTTTGGTAAAGAAGGGTAAGAAAGTCATTTTGTACATAGAATACATGAAGAAGAAAAATGTTCAATAAAACTGGGAAGGTAGGTTGCAGACAGATTATAAAGAGTTTTTATACCAAGTAATAGAGTTTATATTTCATATTCAGTAGGGAAATATTGAAATTTCTTAAGATTGAGCTTTGGGGGGAAAACTGGGGTAATTACATGAAAGAGTATGGGATGAATTGTAGAAAGTAGCAGTTCAATTTTTTTTCCTGAGGCAATTGGAGTTAAGTGGCTTTCCCAGGGTCACACAGCTACAACATGTTAAGTGTCTGAGACCAGATTTGAACTGAGTTCCTCCTGAGTACTCTATCCACTGTGCCACCTAGCTGCCCCAAATTTTAGGAAATCAATATTATAATCCAGAACAGGAGATGAGGGTTTGAACTGAGGGTCTCTGGGATGAACTGGGTAATTTGAGGGATAAATAACATATGTGTGAAATATGCTATATGTTGTGTAAGTAGAACTGACATACACTGAGACTTTAGTAATAGTATTTTACAAATATCTTATTTTGTTAGGTGCTATTACTATTTCCATTTCATAGTTGAGAAAACTGAAGTAGACAGAAAATTAGTGAATTTCTCAGAGCCACACAGCTAATAAGTGACTGAAGTCACATGTGAACTGAGGTCTTCCTGAGTTTAGTTCCTCTGCTTTATACATTGTCACCTAACTACCTTGAGAGATAATTTCAAAGGGACAATCAGAATCATCTTGGCAAAAAGAAGAGGTACCTCTTTGTCAGAAAATGGAGAAAAGAAAGAAAGAAAGATGTCCCAAGATTTTTGAGGTATTTGTCAGAGGAGAAGTTCATCATAGATGGCTTCTATTTTCTCTGAAAAGCAAGAGTTTAGATTCTCTTTTGACAAAAGAGGGACCTGGCAGAACAGGTTTCTTAGTGAATAGAAGGTCTGAAGCAATTGTTATAAGGATTGTGGTAGAGGACTAATAAAGAAAGAATTAGCAGTCAGTCTTTAGGTGAGATTGGATGATATAAGTTTATGGTGGATCCAGTTAATATGATTGTGTTACCTCTTCCAATTGCAATAATTATCATACATGTGGGAGTATAGAAGGAAGATGTGGGGAGAAGATTGGGGGAGGTTATATATGTGTGGAATAAACCAGAGCAGAATGCTACTTAACAAAGCATAAAAGAGAATGATAAAAAGGGCAGAGAGTACAAGAATACATAACAGTTTTCAACAGTTGATCTGGCTATAATTGTGAAGAGAGGAAAATGAGAAGTTCAGAGGATTCATAGATTAAGAAAGGAAAAGGGTGAAGTGAGAATGTCATAGTGAGGAAGAAGAAAATGTTTAAAAGAAAGCCATCAAAAAAGTTAAAATATAAAAATTGTGTTCAGATAGGGAAAATTCAGAATTCTGTATCATAAAGGTATATAAAGCTTATGAATGATAGAGAGTGGAAGGACATGATCATTGTTCTGTTTCTGAAGATATAAATTATGAAAACTGAAGCTGTTAACCAACTGGGAGGTTGGAATGCTAAAAAGAGACATAAATGTTTCAACAAGTCTATGGAAGCTCTAAGGTTATGTAGTTAGGAATGATATGAAGAATATGAACCAAAGGCTAAGAAAGTAATCTTCATCAGATCGCAAAGATATCTGCACCACATTTTGGGAAGAATGATATAGGTGGATGGAGTGAAGCTCAAAGAAGAGATTTCTGATAATGACACAAGGTGGATCTAAAAATGTCATTTAGAAGTAAGGAATATATCTATTCCTTTACTAATGCAATATGTCAAGAGGATGAGAAAAGTTGAAATCAGTATAAGAAAGAATAACCATGGGTAGAATGTTTTCTTGAGAAGACTTTTGAGACTACAAGATTGCAGAAAAAGTGGGACAGGAAGAGTTTTAAGATTAAGAGAAATTTTTAAATTAAAGAATGGGAATTCCATGAGGGGGCGGAGCCAAGATGGAGAACTGCAGACAGCGTTCTCTGGAAGCTCCTGAGACCTTCCCTCAGACCCAGAAGTATTGAGCCTCCGAACTGGTTCTGGAGTGAGGGCTCCACCAAACACTTGGAGTACAACGCACTTCTATCAAATATCTACTTTGAAAGAACTCAGGAGGTCAGTTTTAGAAGGTCAGGGGATCAAGCAGCTCCCAGCACTCAGACGCCAGCACTTAGACACCAGTGCGCAGCCGGGTGCAAGTCCAGGGCTGGGAGGGAGCAGAAGATTTTAGGCTGCCAGGAAGTCCCTGGGAGACACTTGGGCCACTTTGCTCTGCTTGCAGGCAGGTGCTTTGGCAGATCTGCCTTTGGTAAAGGGTGGATTGAGAGCAGCTGAAAGGGTGGTCCTAGAGTGGATCTACCCGAAACAGCCTCAGACTGGAAGTCAACTCCGCAAACTGCCCCAGGGCAAATTGAAACTGTGGTAGTACTCCTTGCTGGTGACTGATACCTCAGCTCAAAACCATGAGCAAGAAGAAGAGAACTCTCACTATAGTCATCTTTTACAGAGAAAAAGTAGAGAAGTCCCCAGATACTGAGATTCTGAAAACAATCCCAGATGAAGCCACAAAGACGGACTTAAGCTGGTCTCCCTTTCAGAAGGCTTACCTGGAAGATTTCATACAGAATCTCAAAAGAGAGCTAGAAGAAGAATGGGGAAATAAATTGAGAGCAGTGCAAGAAGGAAATATCGCCCTGCAACAGAGATGTGAAAAACTGGAAAATAAGACTGTTTAATTGGAAAAAGACAACAATTCACTGAAAAACAAAATTAGTGAATTGGAAAATGACAACAATTCACTGAAAAATAAAATTGGCAAAATTTTTTTTGTTTTTTTTAAGTTTTTTTTAAATTTTATTTTATTTGCATAACATATGTGTGGGTAATTCTTTAACACTAACCCTTACAGGGGCGGAGCCAAGATGGCGGAGTGCAAAGGTGACTCTCTGCGTCCTCCTCTGAACTTCTCTCAAATCAACAATAAAATAAGCCTCTGAACTGATCTTCAAGTCAACGAATCAGGAAATATTTGGAAACTGTTTGCAGATATCTCTGAAAAACTTCACATCAGGTTTGTCTAGCTCGGACAGAGGGATAAACAGAGGACTCCGGTGTCAGAAAACTCTGGTGGAGGCCGGAAGTGAGGGTGGGACTCAGTTCAGCTCAGCTCAGACTGGCAAAAAACTCCAAACTCCAAACTCGAAATTCCAAACACCTGGAGTTTATCTGAAGCACTCGGGACACTCTGCCCTGATTGGGGGCAGGTGTTCTGGCAGACTTGCCTTGTTTAAGGAGTAATTCAGACTTAGTCCTAGCCCCCACCGGCCCAGCACCTTAAATAAATTCACCAAAGCGCCTCAGGGCAAAATCTTCAGCCGGCCATTTCAGCTGCCGTTTTTTTTTTTTTTCCCCCTACCTTAAAGAGATATTCACGCTGTCTAAAAAAAAAAATAAAAAAAAAAATGAAGAGGCAAAAGAAAGCTCTCACCATAGACAGCTTTTATAAAGAGAAAGAGGAGAAGACCCCAGATCCAGAGGTTCCTTTAGACATAACTCCAGAGGAAATCAGCAAGGACCATCACTGGTCCCCGTTTCAAAAGGCCTTTCTGGAAGATTGCTTAAAGAACCTAATAAAAGAGCTGGAGGATAAATGGGAAAATAAATTGAAATTAGTGCAAGAAGGATACAGTATCTTGCAAGAAGGATACGATGCCCTGCAAAAGAGATATGAAAAAGATACCAATCTATTAAAAAATAAAATTAGTGAAGTGGAAAAAGAGTGCAATGAACAAAAAAATTCAATTGGCCACTTACAAGTGGAGCTTAAAAAAGTAACTGAAGAAAACAACACTTTAAAAATAAGAATTGAACAAATGCAAGTGAATGACTCAATAAGACTTCAAGAATCAGTCAAACAAAAACAAAAAAATGAAAAATTAGAAGAAAATATGAAATATCTCCTAGGAAAAACAACTGACTTGGAAAATAGATCTAGGAGAGACAATCTAAGGATTATTGGACTTCCTGAAAGCCATGATGAAAAAAAAAGAATCTAAACACTATCTTCCAGGAAATCCTGAAGGAAAACTGCCCTGAGATTGTAGAATCAAAGGGCAAAATCACCATTGAAAGAATTCACCGATCACCTCCTGAAAGAGACCCCAAAATTAAAACCCCAAGGAATATCGTGGTTAAATTTCAGGACTATAGCACCAAGCAAAAGATTCTGATAGCAGCTAGAAAGAAACAATTCAAATACTGAAGATCAATAATTAGAATCACACACGTTCTGTCAGCCTCCACGTTGAAGGATCAAAGGGCCTGGAACCAGATATTCTGAAGGGCAAATGAACCTGGATTACAGCTAAGAATATCCTATCCAGCTAGAATGAGCATTATCCTCCAGGGAAGAAGAAATTCGACATCCAAACACTAACCCTTACATAGCTTTCTGTTACAAATTTTTCTCCCCAACTCCCCACCCCTCCCCTAGATGACAAGATATCCACTACATGATAATTATGTTAGAATACTTAAGAAATCGAATATATGTATACATATTTCCAAACTTATTGTTGTGCAAGAAAAATCTTATCTACACAAACTATATATCAGATAAAGGAAACACAATGTAAGCAAACATCAATCAAGGAGTATGAGAATGTTATGTTGTGGTCCACATTTCACATCCCTTTCTCTGGGTGTATATGGCTTTCTTCAGTGAACAATTGGAGGTAGTTTGAAACATTTCATTGTTGAAGAGAGCCATGTCCATCAGGATTGATCATCGTATAGTCTTGTTGCTGTGTATATTGATCTCCTGGTTCTGCTCATTTCACTCAGCATCAGTTCATGCAAGTCTTTCCAGGCCTCTCTGAAATCGTCCTGCTGGTCATTTCTTACAGAACAATAATATTCCATAATATTCATATACCATAATTTATTCAGCCATTCTCCAATTGAAGGGCATCTATTCAATTTCCAGTTTCTAGCCACTACAAAAAGGGCTGCCACAAACATTCTTACACATGTGGGGCCCTTTCCTTCCTTTATGATTTCTTTGGGATATAAGCCCCAAAATTGGCAAAATGGAAAAAGAATGCAATGAACCAAAAAATTCAATTGGCCAGTTACAAAAGAAGCAATAAAAGATAACTGAAGGAAATACTTTAAAAATTAAAATTGAACAAATAGAAATGAATGACTCAAGAAGACTTCAATAATCAAACAAAAACAAAAAAAATGAAAAAATAGAAGAAAATATGAAATATCTCCTAGGAATAACAACTGACTTGGAAAACAGATCCAGGAGAGACAATCTAAGGATTATTGGACTCCCTGAAAGCCACAATGAAAAAAAGAACCTTGATGCTATCTTTCAAGAAATCATGAAAGAGAATTGCCCTGATGTTTTTAGAATCAGAAAGCAAAGTTGGCATTTAAAGAATTCACCAATCACCTCCTGAAAGAGAGCCCAAAATTAAAACCCCAAGGAATATTGTGGCCAAATTTCAGGACTATCACACCAAGGAAAAGATATTGCAAGCAGCTAGAAAAAAACAGTTCAAATACCGAGGAATTGTAATTAGAATTACACAGGATCTGTCAGCTTCCATATTTAAGGTTCGAAGGGCCTGGAATCAGATATTCCAAAAGGCAAAAGAACTTGGATTACAGCCAAAAATGTTATCCAGCTAGAATGAGCATTATTTTCTAGGGAAGAAAATGGTCATTCAATGATGCAGGAGAATTTCACCTATTTCTGATGAAAAGACAAGATCTGAACAAAAAATTTGACCTCCAAATACAGAACTCAAGAGAAGCATAAAAAGGAAAGAATTCTTGAGAACTATATCTCTACTATGGGTATCCTTAAAGAATGGGGGAATAATTTGATTTTTCTTTGATAATAATGGAAAAGAAATTAGAGGTGGAAAGGATACCATATTGAAAAAAGGGGGGGAAGGAGGCAAAATAAAGTAAAAATAAAGGAAGTAAAATAAGGCAAAATCTCATAAAGAGACATAGAAGATGTAATATAATTGAGGGAAAGAAGGGAGGGCAATGGGTATTGTGTAAAACTTACTCTCATTAGATTGGGCTCTAAGAGAGTATATCAGACACACTTGGCTTCAAAGAATGTCCTGACCCTCCTTGTGGGTGGGAGGGAAAGGAGGAAAGGAAAGGGATAGACTAATAGAAGGATTAGGGGAAAGGTGTAAAAGGGAGGGAGGGGTTCTAAAGGGGGGAGGGCTGTTGGAGGGAGGTGGTCATCAAAAATAAAGTACTGGGGAGGGGGGAAGGGAGGAAAGTGAAAGGGAAGAGAAAAATATAACTTTGGGTAACTAATATGGCAGGAAATATAGATAAAGTTATTCTAACTGTGAATGTGAATGGGATGAACTATCCCATAAAATGGAAGTGGATAGCGGAGTGGATTAAAAGCCAGAATCCTACAATATGTTGTTTACAAGAAACACATCTAAAACTTACAGATGCATACAGAGTGAAGGTGAAGGGCTGGAGCAGAATCTTTTATGCTTCAAGTTAACAAAAAAAAAAAAAAAAA
>JAJPUD010024761.1:0-18356 GCA_023553655.1 Myrmecobius fasciatus
TTTTTCCATTTTGCCAATTTTATTTTTCAGTGAATTGTTGTCTTTTTCCAATTCACTAATTTTATTTTTTAGTGAATTGTTATCTTTTTCCAATTCACTATTTTTATTTTCTGGTGAGTTGGTGACTTTTTCCAATTCACCAATTTTGTTTTTCAGTGAATTGTTATCTTTTACCAATTCACTATTTTTATTTTCCAGTGAGTTGGTGACTTTCTCCAATTCACCAATTTTGTTTTTCACTGAATTGTTGTCTTTTTCCAATTCACTAATTTTGTTTTTCAGTGAATTTTTGTCTTTTTCTCATTCACCAGACTTATTTTCCAGTTTTTCACATCTCTGTTGCAGGGTGATGTTTCCTTCTTGCACTGCTCTCAATTTATTTCCCCAATCTTCTTCTAGCTCTCTTTTGAGATTCTTTATGCAGTCTTCCAGGTAAGCCTTCTGAAAGGGAGACCACCTTAAGTCCACCTTTGTGGCTTTATCTGGGATTGTTTTCAGAATCTCAGGATCTGGGGCCTGCTCTAGTTTCTCTCTGTAAAAGCTGTCTATGGTGAGAGCTCTCTTCTTCTTGCTCATGATGTTTAGCCGAGGTATCAGTCACAAGCAGGGAATTATGCAGCAGCAGCAGCAGCAGCAGCAGCAGCAGCAGCAGCAGCAGCAGATGTGATTTCAATTTGCCCTGGGGCAGTTTGCCAAGTTGACTTCCGGTCTGGGGCTGATCTGGCTAGATCCGCATTAGGACCACATTTTCAGCTGCTCTCAATCCACCCTTTATCAAAGGTAGACCTGTCAAAGCACCTGCCCGCAAGCAGAGCAAAGTGGCCCAAGAGTCTCCCAGGGACTTCCTGGCAACTAAAATCTTCTGGTCCTTCCCAGCCCTGGACTTGTACCCTGGCTGTGCACTGGCATCTGAGCGCTAGGAGCTGCTTGATCCCCTGCCAGTCTAAAACTGACCTCAGAAGTTCTTTCAAAGTAGATATTTGATAGAAGTGCGTTGTAGTCCAAGTGTTTGGTGAAGCCCTCACTCCAGAACCAGTTTGGAGGCTCAGTTTGTCTGTCTGAGGGAAGGTCTCAGGAGCTTACAGAGAATGCTGTCTGCAGTTCGCCATCTTGGCTCCGCCCCCCCGAAATAGATGGTCTTTTAAGCCACTTCTAGCTCTATATCTATTATCTTCTGAACTGCAACTAATACTCTTTAAGCACATCCTATTTGTGGAGCATTGAGTTTACCCCAAAGAACATAGGCAGAGGGAGATACAAAGTTCATAAACGACTGATAAGGCTTCATGGACTTTATAGGATAGACACAGATGTAGCATGTGCATAGATATTGTCTTTAATACAAAATGATACATGATTACTGCACTGAAAACATTAGAAACAGAAAAACAAAATATCTTTTTATACATTGAAGAAACACAGAAGGATTTGTGGAGGAGATAACATTTGAATTGGGCTAAAACAGATGAGTACCCAATCAACCAGTGAATGTTATGAATAAAGAATATTGTGAGCAGATATATAGATAAAAGGGAATAACTCCCATTTACATCTTGCCCTATAGTTCCTAATGTGTTTTTCTCATAATAATACTACCATATAAGCATATGATATAGTCTTTGACCCTGAAATAACTTATATTCCAGAATGGGAAGCAACTCCTCTATAAAGAATGTCTTAAAAAGTCATAATGACATTTTATGCTTCAGTGATACAAAACAGCATTAAGAATTTTAGGACATTTCTTACTAAGATGATATATAAATGTGAATTGTCATTGCTGCTGTTTTTGTTTTTGTATGAGGATGTGGTGGTTGTGGAGGTGGTGTGAGATAAGATAGGGACAAACTATTGTGATGTTTGAAGAGTAAGCAGAAGAGTTGTAAACACAACTTCCTGAGAGATTTTAAAAGTAAGAGATTACATTTGACTGGGAAAATGAGAGAAGTCTTTAGAGAAAGTGGTGTGAGCTGGGTTTTAAAAGATAGCATAACAACAAATTCAAAGTGTAGGATAGAAAGACTTGGGTTTCAATATAGGCTTAGAAATTTTCTAGCTATGTGATGCTGAGAAAATCACTTATCCCCTTCTGAGCTTCTGTATTCTCATTTATAAAATGGGATGATAATAATAGCATATACTTCACTATGAAATAGTGGCTTTAGTGGGGATTAAATGAGGTAATGCATGCAAAACACTTTACAAACTTTCAAATATAGCTATTGCTATCATTTCCAGATAAGAACAGTATGTGATCAAAGGCAAATAAGTGCAAAAGAGCAGTGATGACTCAGGGACCATCCAGTTACTATTCCAGTTTGATTGGAATAGTCTGTGCAAAGGGCAGTACAAAAAACCAAGAATCAAAACCATTTTGAGAATAAAAGGTGAAAGAATTTTGTCACTATTCATTAAAACAGAGAACATTGTTTAAAAGTTCTAAGCAAGAGAATAACATGATCAGAGCTGTATGTTCTAAAAGATTACTCTGATGACAGGGTATAGAGAAGATTTAAGAAGAGATTGTAAATAGTAATTATAATATTAACATATTTGGAATGAGAGACAATGGAAGTCTGAAATAATATATATTGCAATGATAGTGGTAAATGGGAAGGACTAATAGGAAATATCACACAGAGTTTTCATACTAAATGTGGAGAATTAAAGAGAGGAAGAAATCAAAAATGACAATTGACTTCCAAGTATGGATGAGTGGGTAAGGGGAGGCAACAAGAATTTATTAATCACCTTCTACAAGCTAAGTTTTGTATAGATAATATCTCATTTGATCTTCACAACAATCTATAAAGTTAGCAATATTAGAATTCCCATTTTACACTGGATGACATGGATGCAGACCACATTATTTGTCCAGAACTACACAACAAACAAATGTCTGAAGATGAATTTGAAGTCATATCCTTCTGACTCTAGTCTAGGTGCCAAATCCACTGTGTTGCCTAGCCACCTTGCTAGTGGGGAAATGTTGGGGCCATATATAGTACTAGAAAAATTAAAAATAGGCACAGGAAACAAGTAATAAAAATCTGCATATACTAATATAGTTCCTTAAAATTTACAAGAAACATATATTGGGAGGGAGGATTCTGAGAAGATGGCAGAGTAGGTCAGCAAATTTCAAGCTCTCCAGATTTCCCTCAGAAACAGTATAAATGTGCACCTCATAGACTCATGAAAAACAAAGAAAATTTGGGATTACACTGGAGTACTCCTGGAACAAATTTAAGATAATGGAAAGAAAAACCCTAGGATAGGGTTTAACCAGTGTGGAGTGCAAACACCTCCGGGCTATTTCCACACAAACAGTAAGTGGGGATTTCTGAGCCTCACCTAGAACCACAGAAACTTTCACCTTCAGGATAATATGGGAAGTTGGGATCTGAGTCCTGAAAGTCTAAAGGGATTTATTCTAGTTAGATACATCAGATCCAGGTATACTGCTTAAATTCAGCCTTCAGTGAGAAGGAACAAGTACAGCAGGTGAGTGCAAAAGCAGTGGATCAGGATGCTGCTGGCTGCAGTCACTTTTAGGAAGAAGGGGCTTTTGTTTAGGGTTACAGGTCAGAGTAGAAAAATGAAGTGAATTAAGAGGCATTACCTCCCCAAACCCAGGGTTAGAGGTGCTTATACTAATAGTTCTTTAAAAAACAAAAACAAAACCAAAAAACCAAAAATGAATTGACAAAGAACCCAACCATCGAAAAAAATTTACCAAGGGAATAGGGAAGGATGGGGTTCATTAAGAAAGGAGGATATTGAGGTAAAAAATAAAAGTCTCCCCTACTCCAAAGAGTAATGTTAAATGGTTACCTGCCCAGAAAGAATTTAAAGAAGACCTCAAAAAAGACCTTAAAAATAAAATGAGAGAGATTGAGGGAAAAGCAAAAGACAAAATAATGACAAAAGAACCAATCAAGAAAAACAAGAAGATTATGAAAAAAGTCAACTAGAAAAGGAGATCCAGAGACTTAAGGAAGAAAACCATTATTTGAATCTTAGAATTGAATAATTCTAAAATTATATAAAATCTCCCTCTCTCCCTTTTTCCCTCTCCCTTTCCCTCTCCTCCCTTTCCCCCTTCTCCCCTCTCCTTCCTCTCCATCTCCCTCTCCCTTTATCTCTCTCACTCTCTCTCTCTCTCCCCACCCTTTCCCTCTCTCTTTTCTCTCTTTTTCCTCTTTCTCTTTCTCTCCCTCTCTCCCCTTCCCTTTTCTCTCTTTCTTCTACTTCTTCTCTCTCCCTCTGGCTGATTCTCTCTGTCTCTGTTTCTCTGTCTCTCTCTTTCTCTGTGTTTCTCTGTCTCTGTCTCTGATTCTGTCTCTGTCTCTCTCTGTCTCTCTCTGTCTCTGTCTCTCTGTCTCTCTGTCACTCTGTCTCTCTGTCTCTCTGTCTCTCTCTCTCTGTCTCTCTCTGTCTCTGTCTCTCTCTCTCTCTCTCTCGCTCGCTCTCTCTCTCTCTCTCTCTCTCTCTCTCTCTCTCTCTCTCTCTCTTTTGCCGCCTGTCGAAGAACCCCGTGAAGTTCTCGGGCACTTCTGTCAATCACTGCCAGCACCTCCCTTCATTCATTCATTCTCAGGGTTCAGAGCTAGAAGGGACAACAGAAGACATCCAGTAGCCGAACAAGTATTCCCGAATCCCCCGCCGAGTTTTACTGCTTTGTTTCCCAAACCACAGTCTAAATTCAGTTCAACCGAAAGTTTCTGTTAATTGATTTCCCATCACTTTGGCATGATCCCCTTTCCCATTTATTTCCTGGCTGACAAGATGAGGCAAATACAATAGTCCATCAGATTTTTTTTTAAATGCCAATTTATTGTTTTTGTTAAAAGAAATGGAACAAAGGAGATATTACTTCTTTCCATGATGCCAAATGTCTGCCTTCGGAAGCAAGCATCCCTTTCTCTTACATTATTAGCAGCAACCTCAGACTCAGCTGGTATCCATCTGCCCACCCAGATCTCTAAACAATGAAGATGATTTGTTTTTTATTTTTAACACAAGCCATGTATTAACCGATGAATGACTTATCCCAATGTAACCATCCAGTGGACTAGTTAGTTGTACTAATCCCTCTCATACCAGCGTCCATACAGAGCAACTGTAAGTAAGCCTGAAGACAACTGATTTTTCCTCATGAAGTAATGGTTGCCTTGCCAGCTCACTTGGCCTGGGATTTCCAGTGTCATTCCAGAAGTCAATAATATAGGAAACACAAAGGAGGTACTGAAATTTCCCCGGATGTGAAAGTCAAAATTATCAGTAGCATTTGTTATCTGGTGTCCACAGGTCTCAAATTGGGGGCTGCCACATTTCACCAGAGCACATGCTTGAACATAATATGTGCCATGTACTACATGAAGATCATGAAAGACCCCAAGAGCATAAAAATCACTGGATAAATTGTGCCTCTGGGAATCCAGGTAACAACAGAGGGAATTGGCACAGACTTGGACACTGCCTTGATTTTCTCACACAGGTACAAAAGTGAAATTGTCGTAGAGTGGAATGTAGGTAGCATCACGTGGCTCCATTGGGAGGACTCGTTATATTGAGCGTCTGGGTCATTACCCCAGCTAGGCTCTTCAGAGAAGAATTTTCTGTGGGACTCGTAAATACTGCTTGTGTCGTTCCACAGAAGGTCTGTGTGTGTGTGTGTGTGTGTGTGTTGGGGGGGGTGGGGTTCTGGATATCTGGGCTATGATCAGTTTGCCTTCAGGACTCTCCATATCGTGATGCCAAAATGACTTCCAAGGGGTATGGATGCCACTGCCTGTCATGCCCAAGAACGGGTGGTGGTTATTTGCTGCCAGAACAGTGACGTTGAAAGAGACTGCAAAACCCTGTTGGATTTCAATACTTGTGACTCCGTAGTCCTTCACAAGATGCACGGCTGGTTCAAAGAACAATATGTCGAAGCAAGTAAAAATGCCAAATTGGAAATTGTAAAAATAAAAGGAGAAATTAATAAAATTGAAAATAAGAAAACCATTGAATTAATAAATAAAACTAAGAGTTTGTTCTACGAAAAAACCAACAAAATAGATAAGCCTTTAGTTAATTTTATAAGAAAAAGGAAAGAGGAAAATCAAATTGTTAGTCTCAAGAATGATAAGGGAGAACTTTCCTCCAATAAAGAAGAAATTAGAGCAATACTTAGGAGTTTCTTTGCCCAACTTTATGCCAATAAATTTGAGAATTTAAATGAAATGGAGGAATATTTACAAAAATATAGATTGCCTAGGTTAACAGGAGAGAAAATAAATTATTTAAATAGCCCCATTTTGGAAAAAGAAATAGAACAAGCTATTAATCAACTCCCTAAAAAAAATCTCCAGGGCCAGATGGATTTACATGTGAATTCTACCAAACATTCAAAGAACAATTAATTCCAATACTATACAAACTATTTGAGAAAATAGGGAGAGAAGGTATACTGCCAGAATCCTTCTATGAGACTGATATGGTGCTGATAGCTAAACCAGGTAGGGTGAAAACAGAGAAATAAAACTATAGACCAATTTCCCTAATGAATATTGATGCAAAAATTTTACATAATATATTAGCAATGAGATTACAGAAAGTCATCCTCAGGATAGTACACTATGACCAAGTAGGATTTATACCAGGGATGCAGGGCTGGTTCAATATTAGGAAAACTATCAGCATAATTAATTATATTAATAACCAAACTAACAAAAACCATATGATTATCTCAATAGATGCAGAAAAAGCCTTTGATAAAATCCAACACCCTTTCCTATTAAAAACACTAGAGAGTATAGGAATAAATGGGCTTTTCCTTAAAATGATCAGTAGCATCTATTTAAAACCATCAGCAAGCATCATATGTAATGGAGACAAACTAAAACCATTCCCAATAAGATCACGAGTGAAACAAGGCTGCCCACTGTCACCATTACTATTTAATATTGTATTAGAAATGTTAGCTTTAGCAATAAGAGAAGAAAAAGAGATAAAAGGAATCAGAGTAGGTAATGAAGAAACAAAATTATCACTCTTTGCAGATGACATGATGGTATACTTAGAGAACCCTAGAGACTCAACAAAAAAACTACTAGAAACAATTCACAACTTCAGCAAAGTGGCAGGATTCAAAATTAATCCACATAAATCATCAGCATTTTTATATATTACCAACAAATTTCAGCAGCAAGAGATACAAAAAGAAATTCCATTTCAAATAACAGATGATAGCATAAAATATTTGGGAATCTATCTGCCAAGGATAAGTCAGAAACTATACGAAGTAAACTACAAAACCCTTTCTACACAAATAAAATCAGACCTAATCAATTGGAAAAATATTAAGTGCTCATGGGTAGGCAGAGCAAACCTAATAAAAATGACAATACTACCCAAACTAATCTACTTATTTAGTGCCATACCAATCAAACTCCCAAGAAATTATTTTACAGATCTAGAAAAAATAGTAGCAAAGTTCATTTGGAAGAACAAAAGGTCAAGGATTTCAAGGGGATTAATGAAAAAAAAAGGCAGATGAAGGTGGCCTTGCTGTACCAGATATAAAACTATATTATAAAGCAGCGGTCATCAAAACCGCTTGGTACTGGCTAAGGAATAGAGCAGTCGATCAGTGGTACAGGATAGGTTATCAGGACAATCTAGGCAATAACCTTAACAATTTAGTGTTTGATAAACCCAAAGACCCCAGCTTCTGGGATAAGTACTCACTATTCGGCAAAATCTGCTGGGAAAATTGGAAACTAGTTTGGAAGAAATTAGGGCTTGACCCATGCCTAACACCACATACCAAGATAAGATCTAAATGGGTTCATGATCTAGATATAAAGAGAGATTTTGTAAACAAGTTAGAGGAACATAGGATAGTTTACTTCTCAGACCTGTGGAGAAGGAATAAATTTATGTCCAAAGAAGATCTGGAACTCCTAATTGAACACCAGATGGATAATTTTTATTATATTAAGTTAAAAAGTTTCTGTACAAATAAAACTAATGCAGACAAGATTAGGAGGGAAGCATCAAATTGGGAAATCATCTTTATATTTAATGGTTCTGATAAAGGCCTCATTTCTAAAATATATAGAGAATTGTTTCATATATGTAAGAATTCAATCCACTCTTCAATAGATAAGTGGTCAAGGGATATGAACAGACAATTTTCAGATGATGAAATTAAAATCATCTCTAGTCATATGAAAAGTTGCTCCAAATCACTATTGATCAGAGAAATGCAAATTAAGACAACCCTGAGGTACCACTACACACCTGTCAGATTGGCTAAAATGTCAGGAAAAGATAACGATGAATGTTGGAGGGGATGTGGGAAAACTGGGACACTAATACATTGTTGGTGGAACTGTGAATGGATCCAATCATTCTGGAGAGCAATTTGGAGCTATGCTCAAAAAGCTATAAAACTGTGCATACCCTTTGACCCAGCAGTGTTTCTACTGGGCCTATATCCCAAAGAGATCTTAGAAGAGGGAAAGGGACCCACATGTGCAAGAATGTTTGTGGCAGCCCTTTTTGTAGTGGGTAGAAACTGGAAACTGAAGGGATGCCCAGCAATTGGAGAGTGGCTGAATAAATTATGGTATATGAATGTTATGGAATATTATTGCTCTGTAAGAAACGACCAGCAGGACAATTTCAGTGAGGCCTGGAGAGACTTGATGAACTGATGCTGAGTGAAACGAGCAGAACCAGGAGATCATCATACACAGCAACAACAGTGTTACATGATGATCAATTCTGATGGACATGGCTCTCTGCAACAAAGAATTGTCTCAAACCAGTTCCAGTTGTTCACTGAAGAAAAACATATACACCCAGAGAGAGGGATATGAAATATGGACCACAACATAACATATTCATGATATCTATTGATATTTGCTTGCATTGTGTTGCCTTTCTCTGATTTTCTTTTTTTCCCTTTTTCTTTTTTTTTATTAAAGCTTTTTATTTGTATAACATATCTATGCGTAGTTCCCCAGCATTGATCCTTACAAAGCTTTCCATTACAAATTTTACCCCCAGTCCCCTCCCCTCCCCTAAATGGCAGGAAGTCCACTACATGTTAATAATGTTGAAATGCTTGAGGAGTTATGCAAGAAAAATCCTATCTACAAGAAAAAAAAGAATGCCATAACTTTATAGAAACATATAGAGTTAGATTTAAAAGGGATGTCAGAGACCATGCAGTCTAACTTCCTCATTTTATAGGAGGCAAGGAGATCAATTAAAAATATATTGTAATAGCTCAGGTGAAAAGTGATGGGAACTTGAAATAGGGTGATGGGTATATATTATTAATAATGATTCATCTTAATATAGAAGCTTAGGTTTTGCAACGTGTTGATCTTTACTAATTCATTTCATGTTCACAATACCTTGTAGAGTAGATGCTATTATAATTAATACCTTTTTTTCCTGATCATACTTTTTTTCTGGATACTAACACTTAATAACAAGGTTTTCTTTTTTGACTTCATCATTTATTAAATTATCCTTCAATAAATTGCTAATCATTTGTGGTACAGATGTGGTACACAGTCATTAGTGGTATCCGTCTATGGTAAAGGCAATGGTATAGTTTCTGGTACAGACATATTACCAGGAATTATCAGATGTTGGTTCTACTCTTTCTTTTTACTTATTCCATTTTTTCTCCTCCTCTTCCTCTTTCCCTTGCATCTCCTTTTCCTCTTCATTCTGTCTCTTCTTCTTTCCCCTTTCCCTTTTCCTTTTCTTCATCCCCCTTCCCCTCCTTTCCCTCCTGACCCCTCCTCCTCCGAATTACATATTTTATTCCTGGGATATTAAATGACTGAGAATTATGGAACACAATAATACCTAAAGAATTTAAAATTAGAGATCACTAACATTATTTTTTATTTCTTCTCTCTTGTTTGTGGCATTCCAGAATTGTGGAGTAATTTAAATCTTTTATTCACCAAAGCACTTTATTGAACTAAAACAAGAAAGCTTAATTTCTAGACCAAATTAATTTCTAAATTGACATTGACTATTTGAACAAGAAACTAATTCACAATTGGTTCAAATCCAACACACAGAAGACAAACATATATACATATATATATACATAAATAGATATGCAAATATATAATCAAAATAAAATGCATACATACATCTAGATATACACATTCAAATACAGTCATATAAACATTTCTGTAAATCTAAGCCCATGAAAATCTCCCTTTACTCACAAGGTAGTCAAATAAGGATTCAAGAACACTTTTCAATGGATCTCTTAAGAACTTTAATATTGATTGTATGATATCAGCGACACTGACACAGGACTGCCCAGGTTGATGTGTCCTCTTCAGAGAACGTGCTATCCTCTATGAGCAAAGTAAAATTTAATTATCTCAGAGGAAAAGTAAGATTTAAAAAGTTAGAGAATCCACTGAAATGAACATAGGGGACAATTTGTTTTTGATCTGTGGCAGAGTATTCCAACTTCACATTTGTCTGATCAACCTCAGTCAGACACAATAAGACTCTAACAGTAATGTCATCTTGGTCCTTTTCTAAAACAAAGGTCAATAACCAACCAACCAACTCTTTACCTTTAACTTTGAATAGGCCTATGTTTCCCTTTCTCCTTCTCCCCAGCTCAGAAGATTCATTGCTTTAGGGAATTCCTCTTTTCCTGAAACACTTGCCTGCTAGTGTTCAAAGCCTGTAAGTTCAAAGCCTTACAATATAGGTATTCCCAGGGTGTTGCTTAGGATAATTCCAGTCCTCTAGGACTCATCCTGCATTTCCTCTTATATATTCTTTACACACATCATTTGATTCTTACCTGCCTGATACACTGCTGCCAGGCCCCATGTGGGTTCTTACCAGTGACAAAGCATCCACAGCCTATTGTCAATAAACCAGCCCATGCTTTTAACAGACAGTTAGCCAAACCCAGAGACTTAGACTTGAGCTTCTGGCAGTCTTGCTTGTCTGTGTGTGTGTGTGTGTGTGTGTGTGTTTGTGTTTCTCCCACCCCAGCAAAATCCTAAATCCTTCTGAGCCTTAAATTTGTTTCACTGCTTCCAGACCTTAAGTTATAGACAGAGTCTCTGTAACTGAAACCCCCTTAGAATCAATTGTTGCCTCCATTCCCCAGATAGAATTTCTTACCTATTCCCTCTTATTTCCTTGTCAGTAGTTATCAGAGAATACTCCCTAGTTGTCTTCTCTGGGGAGCATTCACTGACCTGTGTCTTCAGGGATTTAAGTGAAGCTATCCTCTGAGGATTCCTTTCATACCTAATTTTCCTGGGAACCCCAACTTTTCCTCCATTTTTAATTAGGCTGATAGAAAGACCAAGACAACAAAGCAAGGTATTATACAACTTAACAATACTAAGTTATAGTTAAGCAGTTAACTTAGTTAAAGCAGAGCAGTTAAAATTAAGCTTCCATTTTAATGTCTTGTTATTCATCCTGTAATTTGTGATGTTCACTTTTTAAGGACTTATAATCAACAAGGATTGTCTGATATTTCACAATTTCTGCCTTCTCATGCCAAGTTGTCTCTGGACTTCCTTTACCAAATCATTTTAAATAATTTTATTAGGTAGTACTTTTTATACTCTTCTACTAACTTCTTAGATTGTTTTGCAGATGATTTTATATCATAAACAATCATCAGACAAGATTGACTTTTCTACTTGCTTGGAAAGCAAACGATGTATTCAGTGACTGAGCAGGTTTCTGTTTCTTTTGTCCTCTACATTTTCGCAATTGATTTTGAATGGCTAAATTTCTATAGAATGATGATAAACTGAATCAATGTCTTTTCCTTTATATATTTCTTATCGGTTGTTTTCAACAGTTTGAATAATTCAACTGGGATTTGTTTTATTTGAACAAATGCTTTCTTTATTGCCATTTGTTTTTCTCCTGATTCAGTGTTAATTTTTACATTTACTTCATTTAGTCAGTTGAATTTAACTCACTTATCAGCATGAATATAGTTGCTTTAAAAATGAAATCGCCATTTTTAAAAACAGATCTCATAAACTATAAAACATGATTTGTTTACTATTTGTTTAAGGTACTTTCAACTTCAAATCACAAAACATGGTATTGCTAACAAGAACCAGGCAATCATAAAAAATAACTATCTCTCATCACTATTTTTATCTTTGTTAGCCAATTTGGGTAGCCAATTTCTATTTGTGTATGTGTTTTCCATTTTTGCCATGACCAGTACCTTCTGTCTTTCCTGTTGAAGAAAATATTGGTGATAGGCAACTGAAAATATTCTAAGAACTTTATGAGCCTTTGGTCTCTTGCATTATATTATATTTTTCCATAATTTTTGTTGTTCTATTCATTTATGCTTCTTTTATATAGAATGAATTAGATATTAATTTACATTTTATAGGATTTTATGGTATTCTTGCTAAACTTTTTTTAAATCTCTACATTCTCTGCAAAAGATGTTTATAAAAGTGACAAGTTGTTAAATGTGTGTACTAGAAAAGATAAGAAATTTGAAATATAGTAAGACCATTTACAATTGATAGATTTTTAATTGTTGGTAAATGTTGTCTGAGCCTAAAGTTTACCATCAGTAAAATGAAAAAAGATAAAGAATGTAATATCTTATTCTCAGGTCTGTTTTGAGGATCAAATGAAAGAATGTATAGGAAACACTTTGTAAACCCTAAGAGAACATATATATATATATATATGTGTGTGTGTGTGTGTGTGTGTGTGTGTGTGTGTGTGTGTGTGTGCATGTGTATAAAGCATATATGGGTAATTACTTACATATACACTCATATGCATATATAAACATATATGTGTGTGCAGTTATGTAGATATATAGGTTTTGATAAATAGGTATGCATATATATTCCTTTTCAGATTGGTGACTATTTGTGGCTTCCTTATTTGTGTAGGGAAAGGGAACCTATAATGAGGAAATTCCTTTCACTGAGGCAAATCACATATTGGTGATTTGTTTATGAATTTTCCATAAAAGAGGCCTTGGGACACTAAGGGCTAAGTTAGTTACCCATCATCATATAACAAGTATATTTCAGAAACAGAGCTTAAATACAGATCTTTCTAAAGTGAAGAGCAGATTTCTATAAACTACCACACACTACTTGAAAAATTTAAATGTAAATATCCATTATATTTGTTGTTGATATATTTTCCCTCTTTTCCAGTTATATATATATATAAAGAAAATATATAGGGAAAAATCTGTTAAATACTCTTATTCCTTTAAATAGAAATGATATATGTACAATGGCATAGGTATGTAAAATACCTTTTTTTTAGTCAAATAAAAATGTTACCCTCTAAACTCATTCATTATTACTATCACAATTATTATTATTTCACATACTATGTGTGTCTATATGTCTTTGTATATGAATGTATATGAATAAGAGTGCTACACCTGGCTTTACCTGAAATACTTTATGCTACTGAAATAATCAGTCTAGTCACTATTTTTATTTAAAATAGTATTATATTTATTATTACCATAATATTAATAGTTACCATTATCATATTCATAATAAATATCTATTTTTATATGTATCATAAGCATTTCAAACACAGGTTTAAATAAAGTGAGGTTTTTTCAGTGCATTAATAGATAAATTGACTGATTGTTTTGCTTAACTGTCCAAGTGTACTGATTGCTTCAAAATTATAGAGTAAGGTCAACTCTGGGTCCACTGCCAATGACTAAAATATATCTTTACCCTTTATTGCCTGCAACTCTCTCAAATTCTGGATAATTCAAGCAACTATAAAAGATCAGTAATTAAAATCTTTACAACAATTATCTGAGCATTTCATTAGAAAGTGTTTATTTCCTGAACATGAAAGTGGAAAGATTATTGGGCTTGGTATCAGAATCTTAAATTTGTGATAGGATCTATAAGTGACCTCCATACAGTTTTAAACTATATTTTTATCCTAGATAGCCCCCAGACCTCCATTAAGCAGGATTGCAACAATATTCAACAATTCTAACCAAGTACAGTGTGTCCCAAAATTCTTAGTGCAATTTTAAGTTTTAATAGATTAGGGCTTTGGGGACATTCTGTATAAGCAAATCAGGTAGGAATTCTGTTCACTCAATCTATCAGAAGTCTGGCAAGAAAAGAAACATAAACAAAAATATGCCTTAAAATGCAAATGACAGATTTCATCTATATAGAAATATTTAGATTTTGAAGAGTGAAATTGAAAATGTGTTTTCTATGGATCACCTGAATCTCAGCTATGATTTTCAAAGCATTATTTGGGGAATGGGGATAAGAGAAAGAAGATTGCTGTTAATTGAAGCTTACATGAAGCCCTATCACATAAAACATATAACCACACAGTTTATATGTGTGTGTGTGTGTGTGTGTGTGTGTATAAATACAAAGTTATTTGGCTTTCTGCTTCTTTATTTAAATTGAAGTAAAAATTTATTGGTTAACAATAAAAGGATGTGAATTAAGTTCACAAGTGTTTAGTGCATAATTTAGGTAATAATAAATGTTTGTTGAATTGAATTTTAAATCATGGAAGCAAATAATGTCCTTTAGATATATTTATATGACACCAGAGTTACAGAGTACTATATTATGTGGTCCCACATATAAACATGCTAGAGACTAAACTTAAAGGTACCCTTAATTTCTTGAGTATGCTTTTTAAAAATATTGAATTGAGAGGTGGAACCAAAATAGCAAAGTAAAGGCAGGGTCACCCTTGAGCCCCCTCCCCCCAATAACTTTAAATAATTGCTCTAAACACATTCTAGAGTAACAGAACCCACAAAAAGATGGAATGAAACAATTTTCTAGCCCAAGGCAACTAAGGTATGTTGCACCTGAGTGAGAATGGAGCACAGATGAAGGCAGACTGCACCAGCATAGCAACCAGGAGCAGGCATTGATAGCCGCTATTTGCTTATAGAGCTCACAAACAAGAGATGGTAAAGGGGTCAAACAATTGGTCAGCAGGAGATTACAGGATCTCCTTACTAGCACTGAGTGAAGACTCTTGTTGGCCCTTACTCAGATCCAGGTCACAGTCCTGGATGGCAGTCTCAAGGGAAAAGGAGTACTAGCACATGAGACGTTAAGACCACAGAGGAGCAAGAATGCTACTCACAGTTGCAGGACAGAAAAAGAATAGTTGTGGTCACTCAAAGACCAGACTACAGTCTAGAAGAATTATAAACATTTTTTTCTTTGATATAAAACCTGGGAAGAGCTGAAAACTTACAGGTCCCTAGAATAATCTCTGAAAAGAGCTATACAAAACCCCTGAAGTTTGGGACAGTACATTCTCAAACCTGGAAATAGAGTCCTATTTTAAGAAAGTGTTAAAAGTCAAATGATAATGTGGGGATAATGGCAAACAATAACAACAAATCTGACCATAGAAAGTAACCTATCGATATAAGGAAGTTTAAAACACACATTCAGAAAAAATGGGAGTCAAACTTCCTACATCCAAAACCTCCAAGAAAAATACAAACTGAACTCATGCAATGGAAGAGTTCAATTAAAGATTCTGAAAATCAAGTAAGAGAGAAGAGGAAAAAAAATTGGAAGAGAAATGAGAATGATATAAAAAATCATTAAAATTGAGCCAAAACTTAGTATATGAGAAAATTAAAACAATGAAGAAAATAACACCTTAAAAAAGTAAACTAGACCAAATAGTACAAGTGGTATAAAAAGATCATGAAGAAACTACCTTAAAAAGCAGAAGTGGCTAAATGGAAAAAAGAGGTTCAAAAATTCACTGAAGGAGAAAGGTACTTTAAAATAGAATTGGTCATATGAAAAAGGAGATACCAAAGCTTACTGAAAAAAAAAATAATGCATTAAAATAGAATCGACCCAATGGAAGTTAATGACATTACCAGAAATAATAATTAAAAAATATATATAAAGAATTTAAAAATAGAAGACAATGTGAAATATCTCATTGGAAAGTCAACTGATCTGGAAAATAGATCCAGAAAAAATAATTTTAAAATTATTTGATACTTTAAAGCCAAAATTAACAAAAATAGATTTTACATCATATTTTAAGAAGTTATCAAGGAAAATTATCTTGATATTCTAGAATCAGAGGGTAAAATAGAAATTGAATGAATCCACTGACCATTTCTTGAAAATAGATTCCAAAATGAAAACTCCCAGGAATATTATTCAAATTCCAGTGCTCCTGGAGCAAGGAGAAAATATTCAAGCAAACAGAATTAAACAATTCAAGTGTCATAGAGTGGTAGTCAAAATAACATACTAGTTAGCAGCTTCAACTAATATAGAAATGTAAAGATTGGAATATGATATTCCAGAAGGCAAAGGAGCTAGGATTATAACCAAGAATCACCCACACAAGAAAGTTGAGTATAATTCTTCAGGGGGGAAAATGTATATTCAGTGAAAGAGAGTACTTTCTTTTTTAAATTTTTTATTAATTTAAAAAAAATTTCCATTATTCTTTTTTATTAAAGGTTTTTAGTTACAAAACTTATGCATAGGTAATTTTTCAACACTGACCCTTGCAAAGCTTTCTTCTACAAATTTTTCCCTCCTATCGCCCACCCCCTCCCCTAGATGGCAGGAAGTCTAATACATGTTAAGTCTAATACATGTTAAAATATTTGACAGATCGAATATGAGTAGAAATATTAAACAGTTATCTTGCTGTACAGGAATAAAAAAACTGAGAAGGAAAACATGATGTAAGCAAAAATCAATAGAGAGTGTGAAAATGCTACTTTGTGGTTCAGACTCAGATCCCACAGGCCTCTCCCTGGGTGTATATGGCTTTCTTCATCACTGAACAACTGAAACTGGTTTGCAACATCTCATTATTGAAAAGAACCATGTTCTTCAGAATTGATCATCATATAGTCTTATTGTTGCCATGTACAATGATCTCCTGGTTCTGCTGATTTCCCTCAGCATCAGTTCATGCAAGTCTCTCCAGGCCTCTCTGAAATTATCTTGTTGGTCATTTCTTACAGAGCAATAATATTCCATGACATTCATGTACCATAATTTGTCAGCCACTCTCCAATTGATAGGCATCCATTCAGTTTCCACTTTCTAGCCACTACAAAAAGGGCTATTACAAATATTTTTGCACATGTGGGTCCCTTTCCTTCCTTTAAGGTCTCTTTTTGGTATATAGGCCCAGTAGAAACACTGCTGGGTCAAAGGGTATGCACAGTTTGATAACTTTTTGAGCATAGCTCCAAATTGCTCTTCAGAATGGTTGGATCCATTCACAGTTCTACCAACAATGTATCAGTGTCCCAGTTTTCCCACATCCCCTCCAACATTCGTCATTATCTTTTCCTGTCATCTTAGCCAATCTGATAGGTGTGTAGTGGTATCTCAGAGTTGTCTTAATTTTCATTTCTCTGATCAATAGTGATTTGGAACACTTTTTCATATGATAAGAAATAGTTTTAATTTCCTCATCTGAAAATTGTCTGTTCATATCCTTTGACCATTTATTAATTAAAGAGTGGCTTGAATTCTTATAAATATGAGACAATAAAGAGAGTACTTTCAAGAAAATACCAGAGGGAAATTAAAAAAAAATTAATTTTCAGATACATCTCAGAAGAAGCATAGAAAGGTAAACGGGAAAGGGAAATCATAAGAAACTTAATAAGGTTAAACTGTTTGCATTCTTACATGGAAAGATACTTGTAATTCTAAAGAACTTTTTTATTATTAGGAAAATTAAAAACAGTATATATGGACAGAGGGAGTTGAATGTAAAGAGATGGTATCTAAAAGAATAAAAGTAAGTAAGCACATGAGAGAAAATATAGTGAGATTAAAGAAAAGGGAGAGGTTGAATGGCAATATTGTAAGATGAATGACAGCTAATCATGGCATTACAATATGACTCTTATGGAAATGTCTTTATAACTACATATGTATAACCTGTATTTAATTCCCTACCTTCTCAGTGATTAGGGGTAGAGTGTGAAGAGAAAGAAAAGAGGACTTGGAGCTCAAATTTTTTTAATAACTATTTTTCCAAATACATGCAAGGATGGTATTTAATATTTAAAATTTAATTTAATATTAAATAATTTAATATGAATTACCAAAGATGGTAATTAATAATTAAATAGTAATAATAATTTAATATTCAATAATAATTTTAATATTGAAATACAGTTTTCAAAAATTTGTATTCCAAATTTTTCTCTCTTCCCCTTTTCCCTTCCACTCTCCTCATACAGAAGCAATCAGATATAAATTAAACATGTTCAATTCTTCTAAACATGTTTCCATATTCAACAA
>JAJPUD010024762.1:0-18356 GCA_023553655.1 Myrmecobius fasciatus
CTGAACTGAGACACACCAGGAAAATCAGAAACCAAGCCAATCCAACAGAAGTTATGCCAGGGGATGCCATTTTCTTGGCAAAGATACCGGAGTGGTTTGCCATTTCCTTCTCTTAATTCATTTCATAGATGAGGAAACTGACAAGGTGAAGTGTTCAGGGTCATACTGCTAATAAGTGTCTGAGACTGGATTTGAACTCTGGAAGATGTGATTTCCTGACTCTCAATATCTCACTGCCCAACAGTTGTGAGAGCTCATCTATTTTGTTTTTACTTAGTCTGCCATTAGGACATAATTGGCTTAAAAATTAAAGTGGGAAAGTATGTACTATCAAGGATAGCAGTCCTCCAGAGTAAAGACAATTTTATTTCCAATCCAGACTATGAGTGACAAAATCTGGGTAGCATATTTAAAAAAAAAAAAGACAACTTCCCAGTTCAGCTGGAACTACAGGACAAAGTAAAAATAGAAACCACCAATCAATCACCTTCACCTTCTGAAAGTAATCCCCAATCAGAAACACTCAGAACCAAAATTCAGAATATCCAAGTCAAAGAAAAAAAAATGGCATGAATAGCCAGAAGCAGAGTTCAAGGACCAAGGCACAGTCAGGATCATACAGGATTACTGTAACTAGTGACTACTAACAAAGGAGAGAGATTCCATCTTCTAAAAGGTAAAAGACAAGATTTTTTACAAGAAATAATTTACCTTGGGACACAACACTTCCTAGCTGTGTGACCCTGAGCAAGTCACTTAACCCCAATTGCCTTAGCAAAAAAAAAAAAAAAAAAAAAAATTACCTGCAAAACTAAGCATCATTGTACAAGAGGAGAAAAATGGGACCTTGGGTCAATGGGCCTTGAAAGAGAACTTTCAAGCATTCCTGATAAAAAGACCAGAGGTAAGTAGAATTTTTGAAGTGTAAGGAGATAAAAGAAACCCAGAAAACTAAATACATTTGAGTATTTGGAAGGGGCTTAATGATAATGAAACCCATGCTAATAGAAGTGATGAATGTCTCTTAAATCCCACTATGTTTAGAGGTCACAGGGAATAACGCAATTAAAAAGGGTCTGGGAGTGGATTGATTTTATGATATCTTCTTGGTTTTAAGGGGGGGGGAAAGAATATATTGAGGAAGAAATAAAGAAGGGAAGTAAGTGACTCACATACCTGAAATATAGGAGCAGGTAAGCATACAGGTTAAAAGAACCAGATATCTCATGAACTTCATGTTTATCTGATTGGGAACAGTAAAGGATCATCATAAACACTGCTGTAGAAATGCATTACGTTCAATAGGTAAAAAGACTAGGACAAGAAAAAGGAAAGGGTGGGTTAAAAAGGGCTGATTGATTAGAGAGGTAAAAATCAGTGAAGCAAACCAACATTAAGAAGTGGGGGGATTAAAAAGCGAGAGCAGAAGAACCAGCCACCAGGGTTTGGACCAAGAGAGACAGAGGAGTGGCCCCAGACCATGTTAGTGACAGCTTTCTAGGAATGATCAAATTTATTCCCTTCTACCATCATTTTTATTTGTAAAGGGAAGCAAAGGGGGGGGGGTGGAGGAGGAACGTTATGAGAAGTTTTGATGGAGGGAAAAACAATCATTACAATAAATTTGGATGGAATGAACCCACCAGTCAAAAGGAGTAGGTAGCAGAATGGATTAAAAAAAAACATTTTACTTAGAAAAAAAAAAACAGTCAAAAGAATTACACAGTTAAAATGAAGTGTTGAAAATGAATTTATTATGCTTTGGGTAAATTTTAAAAAGCAGAGAGTGACAATTATAACCTCAGACAAGGCAAGAGTAAAAATAGACAGGTTTGATGGAGATAATAAGCAGGGAAGCTTCATTATGTTTATAAATCCCACAAATAATAAAGTAATATCAATAATTTATATGCACTGAATAATATATTACCTAAGTACTTAAAGGAAAAGTTAACCAAATGATGACAAAAATTTAATAGTTGCAGACCTCAATGTGACCCTTTCACATTTGGATACATCTAACAAAAAGATAAGGAAGGTAAGGACTTGAAGAGACTTTTAAAAAATTGGATGCTATTGATCCTTGGCAAGTACTGAATGGGAATAGAAAGAATTATACATATCACTCAGTTGTACAAGTCACATTTACAAAAATCAAATGTGCTGCGGCATTAAAAAAAACTACAAAATTCAGAGAAGTATTTTAAAGTAATTTTTATTTTTTACATCACCTACATTTCCTCCTACATCTCTTCCCTCCCTCCATTCAGAGAGCCATCCTTTATAACGAAGAATTTCTTTTAAGAGGAAGAAAAAAAACATTCTGCAAAAGCAATTAACACATTTTTTAAAATTATGTTATATGTAATGTTCCATACCTGTGGACCCCTACTTCTACAAAAGAGCCAAGGGGATGCCTTTTTGCATTTATTTATTTTTGAGACTAAGGTTGTAGCAATATTTTAATCCATTGTTCCTCTACAAGTTAGGATAGTTTTTACTTAAAGGGTATTGGATCCCCTCCTCCTTAATTGATTCAGGGGGCTAAATCACCTGGTCACAAGTATAAGAGCTATGAGGAACTCCAAAAGCTGGAGGACATTATGACAATTCAGGAGGAGAGTTTGATTCGGAATGAAACAACTTGATCCTCAATTATATACTTTTGATGAATGTTCCTCTGCTATGGTTGAGTTAATCTTCATTTGTTTACCATTAATAGCCTATGGCTTTCCTGTATCATTCCATTATCACCCAAAAACTAGTGGGGCACTGGCCTAAGTAAGAAACCAAGCAGTCTGTATAATTTCACCATCTACAACCTTATTTGTTTTCTGGTTGTTTTTTCCATTTATTGTAATCATTGTATATATTGTTTTCCTTACTCTGCTTCACTTTGCATCAATTCACATAAGTGTTTTATGTTACAATGATATTTTTTTGCATTCATAAGCTACAATTTATATACAATATTTATATATATGCATATCCCCCAATTCATGGGCATCTACTTTGTTTCCGTTCTTTGTTAACACAAAAACTATCAACATTAATATTTTAGCATAGAGGGAGCTCTTTTAAAATCACTATTTGCATAGTTACAAATTGGAAAAGTGAAGTATTTGACATTCTTTACTCTCTCCTATAACAATAATAAATATAATCAATAAAGAGCACTTGGAAGAAAGAAGTCAAACTTAAAAGGAGATTAATTAATCCTAAAGGATAAGTGGGTCAAAGAAAAAAAAAAAACAATAAAACAACATGAAGACTTTTGGGATGCTGCCTCAATGTAATCCTTGGAGAGAAGTTTATATCTTGAAATATTTATCAACAACAACAAAAAAGAGATCGATGACAAAGGCATGCAATTTTTAAAAAACTAGAAAAGCAACAAGTCAGAAAACCTGACAGCACAAAAATAAAAATTCTGAAAATCAAAAATAGTGAGGAAATGAAGGAAAAAAACGTTGAGTTGATAAATGAGGCTAGGAACTGGTATTGGAAAAAACTTAATAAATAGCTTATTTAGTTAAAAAAATAAACCCAAATTGGCAAAAAAAAAACCCCACAAAAACAAAATTATAAACCTTTGCTCAATGTTTATGCCAACAAAAATGATAGATGAAGTGCATTAAATTTACAAAATACAAAATGCTTGGATTAACCTAACAAATTTAAACAACTCCTAAAACTTTTATGTTGTAAATAACCAAAAAATCCCTTTAATTTTAATGAATTTTTGGCATAAATAAATATTTCCTTAATTTTAGTAAGCAATATCATTTATCTAAATCCCAAAACTAATACCATCTGTCATGGGGAAATGCTATAATATCAGTAATATCAGGGGTAACACAAGGATGTCTACTGTCCTCACTATTATATGATGTAGTTCTAGAAATTCTAACTATATGCTAGAAACTGGAAATTGAATAGATGCCCTTCAATTGGAGAATGGCTGAATAAATTATGGTATATGAATATTATGGAATATTATTGTTCTGTAAGAAATGACCAGCAAGATGATTTCAGAGAGGCCTGGAGAGACTTACATGAACTGATGCTGAGTGAAATGAGCAGAACCAGGAGATCATTATACACGGCAACAACAGTACTATATGACGATTAATTCTGATGGACATGGCTCTCTTCAACAATGAAATGTTTCAAACCAGTTCCAATTGTTCACTGAAGAAAGCCATATACACCCAGAGAGAGGAATGTGAAATGTGGACCACAACATAACATTCTCATACTCCTTGATTGATGTTTGCTTACATTGTGTTTCCTTTATCTGATATATCGTTTGTGTAGATAAGATTTTTCTTGCACAACAATGATAAGTTTGGAAATATGTATACATATATTCGATTTGCCAATATTTTAACATAATTAACATGTAGTGGATATCCTGCCATCTAGGGGAGGGGTGGGGAGTTGGGGGGAAAAATTTGTAACGGAAAGCTATGTAAGAGTTATTGTTGAAGAATTACCCACACATATGTTATGCAAATAAAATAAAATTTTTTAAAAAAAGAAATTCTAACTATAGCAGTAAGATAAGCACAAAGAAGAAAACAAAATTATCACTTTTTCAGATGATATTTTACTTCAAAAACCCTAGAGATTCAATTAAAATTAATTAAAACAGTAACCAGCAAAGCATAGGGATATAAAATAAGCCCACAAAAATCATCAGTTTTCCTACATAGTATCAATAATATCTAGACATAGAAAAAGGGATTCCAGTCAAAATTACTGCAGAATGTATAAAATTCCACTTACTGAAACACACACAAATTATATTAATATAACTACAAGACACTTTGCAGAAATACACAAAGACTTAAATAATTGTACAGACATTGACTGTTCATTGTTGTCAGGTTAATGTGATAAGAATGACAATGCTACCCAAATTAACTTATAGACTCAATGCCTTGGTAATCAAACTACCAAATAATTATTTTATAGAACTACACATAATAGCAAAATTAATTTGTAGGAACAAAATATCAAGAAGCTCAAAATAAATAATAAAAAAAATGGAAAGGAAGGGGGCTTAAGAGTATTAGATTTAAAACTTTTCTACAAAGCAGTAATCAAATAATCTGGTATTAGTTAAAAAATAGAAAAACTGATCTGTGGAGCAGATTAGGTACAGAAGCCCCAGAAGCAAAAAATATCAACAAATCACTGGACACAACTACAGGGGTAAGTACTCAAAAACTGCTAGGAAGATTCAAAAGCATTTTGAGAGAAATAATTGGGTTTAAGCTGGCATCTCACACCATACACCATAATAAACTACAAATTATCCTGAACATAGATATAAAATGTCATGTAAACAAATTAAAGAAGAAAGGAGGTACCTGTAAAAGCTCTTGAACAAGCAAAGAATTGAGATATTTGTAAAAAAAAAAATTAATTTTGTACAATCAAAAAAATTTTGCACACAAATGAATGCAATTAGAATTTGAAAAGATAACTTGGAAAAAATCTGTGCAGCAAATTCTTTGATTAAAAAAATCTAATATTGGGGCACCTAGGTAACGCAGTGGATAGAGCACCAGCCCTGAAGTTAGGAGGACCTGAGTTCAAATCTGATCTCAGACACTTAACACTTCCTAGCTGTGTGACCCTGGGCAAGTCACTTAACCTCAATTGCCTCAGGGGAAAAAATCTAATATTGAAGACACAGGGCACTGATATAAATATATAAGAACAGCAGCCAATTCCCAGAGAATTATCAGAGAATATGAAAAGGCATGCATATCTCAAAAGAAGAAATGTAAGCTATCAACAACACATGGAAAAATAGTCCAAATCATGAATTATAAGAGATATGCCAATTAAGATGACTTTCTATTTTATCATCATCAGATAGTTTAAGATGGGTAAAAAAAAAAAAAGAAAGAAAGAAAGAAAAAGAAAAGGTAAATGACAATTGTGGGAAGATTGACACATTAGTACCATGCTGGGGAAGGTGTGTGTGAACTAATCCAACTAAATTGGGAAACAATTTGGAACTATATTCCCAATGTAGTTCAATATAGTCAAGAGCAGACTCTTTGACCTAGGGTTACCATTTTTAGGCATATATTTTAGAGGGACTAAAAATAGATGCAAATATAGCAATACTTTTTGGTGTAGCAAAGAACTGGAAACAAAGTCTGAACAAATTATGGTATTTGATTATAACATTATTCTTTGAGAAAAGACAAAGAAGAACAGATTTAGAGAAACAGAGGAAAACTTGCATAAATTGATGTGTAGAGTGAAATGAACAAGAATCAGAAGAACAATTGTAAAGGAAAACAACTTTGAAAGACTTAAGAACTAAACATAACTTTGTATGACTGATGATGGATTCTTCCTATCTCTTGGCAGAGAGGTAGTAGGCCGTGAGTGCAGAAAAAAATATATTTGCAGATATAGTCTCAAAACATGAATTTGTTTTATTTAACTTTATTTAACTTTTATTTAACTTTAATTATTTAGAGAACTGGCCAGAGGGGTTAGTGGTAGTAATTTTAAGAAATAAAATTAAAGAAAATCGTCAATGAAATATTTGAAAAACACACAGGAGAAATCAGAAATGTTCAGAAGAGGAGAGGGAGAAGCAGGACAGTCTTGATACCATCATGTTAAATTTAACATATGCTTTTAAAAAAGAAAGCAAAGGTGATTGAAATTGTTTCATATACAAATTGTTGCTGTTCTTTATAAATAAAAATATTCACATCTGTCAAATTAATGAAAAAGGAGACAAGAACCAAAAGATGATGAGATAATAGCCTATTCAACAAGCTTTGATACACTTGGACAGACAAAAGCCCCAACAGACACATTTTCTAGATTATGGTACTAAAGATTCACATGGTAAGAGGCTGCAAGGATGAATATGATTTATCTCCATTCCTATTTCCCAATCTTTTGGTTCCATTTTACATCAAAACCTTGACTAACCTGCATGTTTGGAACGTTGGGTTTGGAAGTAGGACGCGGAGATTCAGTCTGTCTCCAAGATGCTCCTGCTCTATGGGCCCATTTCTTCTTTCTAATGGGGTAAATGTGGCAATAACGTTCACACCACCTACTTCACAGGGTTGTTAGAAGGAAACGACAATGAGCTCAGACATTTCTATAGCAAGTTAAAATGGACAAAGTGCTTTTGTGTTCACTTTCACATATGAGTCTTATAGCAGTGCTGGAGGTAGGGACTATAGCTATTATTTTTTCTGCTTTACAAAAGAGGAAATTAAAGGTAAGGGGTTAATTGCCTTCCCCATGGGCATACAGCTACTAATGGGCAAACATTTGAACTTAGATCTTTTTGACTCTTATTTTATCTATTACAACAAAGGAAACCTTAAGGTATTTATTTTTAAGGAGGAAAAAAAAAGGACTTTACAAGACAACATAATTATAATTCTGTAATTTTATTACAAACATAGGTAGCCCAAAAGAAGAAAAACTTGCTGTATCTGACATAGAAGAATAAAGATTAGGAAGAAGATTTCATTGTGTGTACATTGTGCAATTTGGTCGGTTCCAAAGTCTAAATGGTTGATATATTAAATGTGTATTATAAGATTACATGGCTAATAAGGAAAAGCACGTATAACGGAAGGACACATCTGTATGCTGTAAACCTCAGCTCTCAAAAAATCTATCCTCCTAGGAGAACCTCCTTTGCTCCAGAGATGTGGAAGAAAAGCCATCAGAAGGACAAGAAGATGGACCTCTGGGGAGATTCCTGTGCAGAGATGGCACATCCAGGAATCAGCACATGCTCAGGAGCCCCTGTGGCAGTAACATGGTTAGCAGCAGAAGTAGCGAAAACCCCGGATAGTAGACAATGGTTCTAGACAAAGGAGTCCTGCTAGGTGTGCAGTGAGAACATTTTCATCTATCCATATCTTCCATAAAGGATCTATCCAACAGAACATGCCTTCCTCTGATTCATTCTCTCTCCACGAAGAGAGCAAAAACATGGATGAGCTATTAAATCATGATTTTGTAAACTCTCCATAGACCCCCCCCTGCCACAATTTCTGAGCATGCAGGTCCTGTCTGTGACCATTTAAGAAGATGGTCTCCATCACTATGTAGAAGGGTGTGTCAAGGGTTGGACAGTAGTCACACAAAGAGTCAAAGGATGTTGGAAGTAGAAGGCCTTCAGGGCAACATGTTTACCGCATCCCTTGAACAGGCTGACACACAAGATTCTGAACTTGCTCCAAATTGCTCCCCATGCCCCAACTCCCACCTCCAGCCAATCTTTGCTCTGGCCACCTTGGTCTCCCCCCAAAAAATTTCATGCTATCTAAATTGACAAGAACCGAAATACTTTTTTTTTTGTCCTTCAAAAAATTTCTTAAGATAATAGGAGTCGACTTGTGACAGCATAGAGGATTAGTAAAACAGATTGAAATCCAAACTGTCCAGCAGTGTTTAGCAACAGTGAACAAACCACTAAGCAAAAGCAAGTCACTGGGAGTAATGAACTGCCTTTATTCCTTCTGTAGCCATGATTTTCCAAGTCGGACATAGAGCAGTAGTTCCTCCCCACTTGATGTAAGGGGTAATGTTTTGTTGGTTGACAGGAATCACAGACTCTCACCTGCATCCAACCTTCAGCAAGATATTGATAGCACTGAGTCTGAGCAGCCCCATCAATGCATGAAGGGGACCATCTTCATCTGGAATCCATGTCGTCCACTGGGATCCCAATTGCCTCAGCAGCTCACCCCTCGCAGTCCATAGACATGCACATTCCCTGCCCAGTTTGTGATGGGTTTGTATGAAAAATACAGAACATTCAAGAGCCTGCACAGAATAAGCCATTTGGTAGTGTTAGTCAACAGAGACAGCGCTATTGTTAATGCTGCGGGGACAGAGACCAGAACATTTGTGACTTCTTTACAAGACAGAACATAAAGACCTTGCCAGCCAGACAATTCCCAGGCCTGCTGACTCACATGTAGAGAAATTAGGAGCTCCCATCTGCAGACCCCACAATAAGACCCCCACGTGATTCCTACACCTGGAGAAGTGCCACAATTCACTAGACAAAAAGGGGAAGCACATTTTCAGGGGCAGAACCCTACACAATCAAGGAGGAGGACACGGTTTTCTGAAGGACTGAGAGAAGATGGTGGACAAACCACATCTGTGAACTTTACAAGAGAATGGTGTGAAGGTGTGGTCACTCAGCTCAGATAAGTGGGACCATCAGAGAGAAGAAAGTCTGGGACATAGAAGCAGGCTCCAGGGCAGTTTTTCCAGCTAGTCCAGAAAGGTCCCAGTAAGCCTTTGTTCTCATGGAGGTCAAAATGGAACTGATCTGTCAATTCTTTTTTGAAGCTGGCTCTGAGAGCTGAGAGAGCCAGTGACCGCTCAGTCTGGGGCAGAATCAGCATCTCCCAGGGAGGGATGGCTGCCTGTCCTCTGTAGCTTCACTACATTTCAGCTGATCAGCGGCCAAGAGTCCCTTCCACAGGGGCCCAGGAGAATCACTATCGGTGCTTCGTGTCTGATGCTGAAGTCTGCCTTGTCGTGTGGTCCTGATGTTGCCCAAGGCCAGGGGAGAGGAGAAGGGTCTTGTCACGACCACTACGCCAAGAGACAGATGAAAGCTGCAGATCAAAACTCAATTCAAAAACACCCAAAAATCTGTGTATGGACAGTGCTCCCCTGAGGTGTCACTGTCTCATCATGTTGTTTTCTGAAGGATGGAGATTCGTTGATGTTTTCCAGTTAATTTGCCTCGATGGTGGGGCAGTAGGCCAGCTCCCACAAGGGAGCCTGTGAGATGCCATCTACATTTTGGATTAAGACAAGGATACAGTGGTCCATTTTTCTTCCAGTCGGAACTAATGAAACATACATCTGCAATAGCTGTCAGCAGCAAGACGGTTGGTTTTTATTTTCTTCATGCAGAATTTGGCGTGATCATGCCAGTCTGAATTAGCATCTTAGCAGCTGCTGTCCACTCCACACCCTGCATCCCTTCATGTGAAATAGCGACATGGTGTGGAGTCAATATAACAACGGGAAGTGCATCTCAATTCCCCATAAGACCTGAGACAAAAAAAAGAGAACCTTGGGTCAGGAAGGATTCTACAGGTACCATGGGATCTTGGGATCTGAGAGTTGGAAGGAACCTGAATGATAATTGAAAGCTTTATAAACCCCATCATCCTCAGGACAACTGTGGGAGGTAGGTGCTATTCTCATCTCCATTTTACAGAAGAGGAAACTAAGAGATTGATGGGCCAGAGCCACACAGCCAGTAAGTAGCTGTGACTGGATCTGAATTCATATCTTCCTGGCTCCAAGCTAAGCACTCTATGCACTGATCTGGATACCTCCTTAGAGATCATCTTGTCCCCAGTTTCTTAAAATGAGTCATAACCCCATATGGGGTCTTGTAATATGAGGGTTATATGAGGGTTACAAAATTATGATTTATTTTCAGTAAATGTTTGATTTATATACCTATATGCCCAAGGGTTGCATGAAAATTTCTCAGATGAACAGGGGTCATGAGTGGGGGAAAAGCTTAAAAAGCCCTGGTCTAATCCAAGGGCTCTTTTCTTTTTATGTCATGGACCTCTTTGGCAGTGCCTGTTTTCAAATCCTGACTTCAAATGCATAAAATAAAATACAGAGGATTACAAAAAATACTATTTAGATATAATCTACTTTTATCTATTATATAAAATACAAATAAATATAATCTAAATACTTACAAATTTTAAAAATGTATTAAAAACAGTTTACAACCAAAGTTTTTAGATCTCTGGAGTAGGAATCCAGGGACCCCAAATGAAGGATCCCTGGTCTAGTGCAATGCTGTCACATTTCATAGATGAAGAAAAAGTATTCAAATAGGTGAAGTCAAAGAACTGGGATTTCAGCCTCAATTTTTCTCCAATGCCAATGAAATGGTGTCTCTCAAGAAGCTCTCTCGAGGGAGGAGTTGTTATAAGTAATTGCCCAATAAACATTTATTAAGCACCTACTATGTGCCCATCACTGCTTAGAACACAAAGAGACAAAGACAAGAAATTTACAATCTAATAGAATTAGAACTGTCCATTATAAAAGTCAGTCATCCCAACCTTGGTTTCTCTTCCTCCCCTCTGCATTTGACCAGTCCGGGAAGGCATTTCCCTCTTTCTGATGGCTTCCCACCTGTGTTAATGCTCACCCAGAGTCCTCTGTAACCCTTCTCTTATTCTTCATTGCCCACACTGCCAACATTTGGCTAAGTCTTGTTAGTTCTCCCTCCGTATACGTGTGTACATAATTTTTTTCTTCCCTCATATGGCCATCACCTGCTTAGACCCTTATTGCCACTCTCCTCAACCTTGTGATAGCCCCGACTGATTTCCACGATTCTTGTCTCTGCCCTTACATGGCATCAGTGATCCTTCTAGACACAGATCTCACCATGTTATTCCCTTGCTCAAATCCATTCAATGGTTCTCTATGGCCTTGAGAATAAAAGACGTGTTTCCTAGCCTGGAATTTCCGGTTCTAGCTAATCTGGTTCCACCTTTAGCCCTGTGCTATCCACTCTATATTCCAGTCCCACTGGATGATTGGCTTTCCCTGGACTGAGCATGCTGTCACCTCCTGCCTCCTTGAATTCCTCCAAGCCATTTCCCATTCTGTAATAGCCTCCCTGCTCATCTCTGCCTTTCAGTTTCCTTATTTTCTTTCCATGGATCCTCTGACACCCCAGGGTTGGAGCCCTCTCCCTCCTCAGCTTTTCCTAGGCTTCTCAGCCACCTGGTACTGTATTTACGTGTGTACAGAGGACACGTTCAGCTCCTCTCCAGCCCAGAAGAATGGAGCTCCTGAAGAGAAGGGACAGTTTTCTGTCCTGACATCTTCAGTATCCAGCACGGTGCCTTGCACAGAGTGAGCAGTACTTGTGCATTGGGGTTTGGAGTCCCTGCTTCACCCAGCCCCAAGCATGACTTCAGCTTCCCACAATCCACCTGCAGCCTCCACAATCTGGTTAATGAGAGTAATGCTCCCTCCTCTACAGAAATGATAGCTGACAGGAAGCAGGAGGAACGCTGATGAGGGGAGAAAGGCTCTCTGAGGACAAATGAGGCCAGTCAATAATCAGGAGATAATGTGATGAGCAGCTCTGGCTGGGTGCACAAAATGTGCCCCCCCCATCAGCTCCAGAGCCCAGCTTGGATTCCCAGAAAGGCAGCCTTCCACGTGCCCCCTGACAGAGTCAGGAGAGCCACCTTTCACAAACACAGATGGCCCCCCCTACTCAGTCCTTCAGCTTCCTACCAAGACCTGATTCTCCCATCATAAAGTCAGGGATGCGGTCTGAACAATCTCTGGGGTTCCTCTTTGCTCTATTCTATTCAACCCATTGCTTTTCTTCCCTCTCCCTCTCCCAGGGTTGCAATATTTTTCTAGTGTAGAAAGCCCAACCAATCTCCCACTGGAGGAGAAAAGTCCAATGGGGCCTATTTCTCTACCTCTCCAAGAAAACATTTTACCCCCCTTATGATCAGTGAAAAAATTATTCCCATTAGACTCTGAACTCCTTGATATAAAGGGGTTTTTGTCTTTTTTTGTAGCCCTGGTACTCAGCACAGTGCCTGGTACATAGTAGGTGCTTAATAAATGCTGGTTGACTTGTTCATTGAGAATGCAGAAAAGCAAGGGTCACTTAGCATACTCTAGAACTGGAGAGCCTCAAAGTTCAGGGTTATCTTAGGCCAGCCCCCTCCTGTTCCACAGGCCTGGAAGCAAAGCAGCATGTTCATGGCCACTCGCTGGTCAAGGGTAATGAGAGAACTAGGGCTGGGGACGCATGGCTCTTCCACTGGAGTCTGTCACCTCCTGACAGAGGATGGAGGACCTGGGCTGCCCACTGGTTGGCCAAGTCCTTCCTCATGAGGCCAGTGCACCTTTTTTTTTTTTTTTTTTTTCTGATCATAGCATCCCTCGGTCTCCTGCTCCATCATTTATAACCATCACATGCAACATGCCCTGTGTTATTCATGGGTAACCTTCAACTTCAACGTCACCTTTCATCCCCTCTCTGGATGCTGGAGGTGGCTCGATGGACAAAGCACTGAACCTGGAGTTAGGAAGCCGTGACTTAAATCCGGCCTCAGACATCCTGTGGGATCTTGGACAAATCACATAATCCCAGAATACCTCTGCTTTCTCATCTAAAAAATAATGGCACCCATCTTGCAGGGAGGGCTGTCATGAAGACCAAATGAGATAATTGTGAAGCGCTTAGAGCACATTGAGGAGGATGCAAGGCTAGCTATTATTGTGGGAGGTAATTGTGGAGGAGCCATGTAAAAACTATCTGTGCTATTCTGTGTCTCACTGAGAATATCATTTTCTCTAGGACAGCGAATCTGTCTCTTGGTAACTCCAGCTCTTTACACAGCACCTGACACATGGTGGAAGATGCAGAGACTGGACCTGCAATTTCACAGGCATAAGAGCTTTGGTGAGGAACTTCTGCTCGGGCAGACTGGCCCCTTTCCTCTGACTGAGTTCTCTAGAGCCCTGAGAGGCTATTCTGTGTTTGATCCAGGCTTGTGCTGCAAGTATATATCCAAGGTAGCACTTGAACCCAGGCCTTTCTGCTTCCATGGCCAGTGTACTCTCATAAGACACACAGGATGTGCTAATGGTTGCTCATTGATGGACTGGTTTTCACAAGATATAGGCGTTCCACGTTCATTTTTTTGTTTTCTTTCACCATATTTCCCTTTCTCAAAGAGCAACTTCAGGGACAAAAAGGGGAAGGAATTGCCCGAGATTATCGTTACTGGTAGCAGGAGGACTGGAGTTCATTTGTCCCAATTCCAGCCCAAGGCAGAAAGGGGAAAATAGCTGAACGAGGAATTGTCTCTGACAAAAACGCCAGCCCACGGAGCTTCTGGTGTGACAGGTTATCTGCCAGAGCTCAAACCACTGGTCAGAGAGGGCTCCCTGTCAGACTGGACAATGGGCGGCCCAAAGGGCGGGAGTTTGGGGATGAGATAGTTTTGAAAAGCAGTTTGTGGCTGGATGGCTGCTAAGAATGGGTTAACATAGAAGCTCAAAACATGGGCCTGTGTGAGCTTTTTTCTCTTTTTTTAAATCTGTTCCTTTATCTTGCTTGAGACAATGTAATATCTTATAAGTAATTGGGTCTTGCCAGTGTTCAGAAACACAGGCTCTCTCTTTAGAGCTGTGTTTTCCAGCTGCCTAATTTGGGACTACCAGGAAGAAAGACCACAGAAAATCTCTCATTTTTGGAAATGTGATCCTACCAAGAGTAAGCCAGGACAGTATTTTCTTCATCATATCCCTTGGGCTCTTACTTACCACAGTTATCTTAGGTACAGTAAGTGAGTTTCACTCACACAACATTTCACACTAACTGTGAAATAACTTATAGTTATTTGTTCATTTTGAATGCATTTGTTCAATCTGATGCAACTGCTTTGTTCCACACGACTCTTTTCCATTCACCCCTAATTTCCCTCTCCAAACTCATGATCAAGGAAGCACAAATATTCAACATCATTTGGGAGTGGAGGAAAAAGATGATTTTCTCATGAAATTTAAAAATTTAAAAATTTTTTAAATTTAAAAATTAAAAAAAAAACATGCTTAGGAACAGATAGCTTTGTCCTCCCATTGGATCAAGGGTGATGCAAACTGTATCCTTGCTTTCCCCTCCCTCTATCCCCGTTGGTATAGCATGCTCCCAGGAGGAAATAAGTTTTGCTCTCAAGTAATTGTACCAAGACAAAAACTGACTTGCTTAAATCCCTTTTGTATCCACTCAAACAAGGCATCATGCTATCCCTACCCGGGGAGATAGGTCTCGCAAGTCAGATAGCCAAAGTCCCTTCCGTCACAGTCTTCCACACCTTCATGTCGATAACCATCTCCACAATATGCTCGATGACATCCTAAGTGGGCACAGGAAGACAGCGACACTCAGTTAATGTGGAAACTGGCTTTGGATCATCTTGCTTTATCCCTAAGGATGCTATGGTAAAAGGCCCTTTGCAGTTAATAAGAATTTCATATCTACAATAAGAGCTATCGACTGGTCAATCATCAATCATCAACCTCCATGTATGAAACTGAGGGATTAGGGGGAAGTCATGACCAGAACCAAACAGCGTTCTAAGAGACCCAAATAATTTGCAGTTTAAAGGAGTATAAGTTGTTAAAAGGTATGGTCCCCTCATCCACATGGGAAAGAAAGATGCAACTTATGGACCACCCAGACCCATATTCAGTACCCTTTCCCTGCCCTTAATTCACATCATTACTCATCAGTGTCTCTACTGATACAGAAAGTGGATAGAACTCAAATCATATTATTTGGAGGCGGCTCTGGCAAACACGCTCTCCCCAACAATTAGAGAAGACCCTTCATCTCACTGAAATCCTCTGCACCCACTTTTCTGACATAATCTCAGCCTGCCACATCCTTCTCATTGTGACTCGCCTCCTGGCCCAGTGCACCTGGCTAGCACTTACTGATGCAGTCGTCAGCCACTATGTTGTTGCCATCATCACACTCTTCCCCAGGCTGTAGGACTCCATCTCCACAAGAGCTGCCTTCGTCTACAGGGTAATCCACAGGATAGAAAGGGGTAAGCTATCCAAACAAACACACAACAATTACCGGGAGAGGACAGCAGACGCCCAAGGAACAAGAAAGAAAACATTTGAAACTATGGAGTCTGAATGCATAATATTTTCATTTTTGTTTTTTTCTTTCTCATGGTTTTGCCTTTTTGTTCTGATTCTTCTTCCACAACATGACTAATGTTTAATATAATTGTACAACCTATTACAGACTGTCATCTTCAGGAGGGAGAAAAAATGTTAATTAAAATATTATAAAATTAAATATTGAAACCTAATAAATTTTAAAAAAAGAAAAACTTTAAAAAAGAAAACATTTGAACTTAGAAATAAAGATATTGTGGGGAAGGGGAGGAATACAAGGGAAACTCTACCAAGGAGGCAATAGTATTTCACATAAGCTTTATTAGATTGCTAGAGGATCGCTGGCTAAGAAGAAATCTGGTGTTTTAGATAGAGTTCATGGGGAATCAGGAAGCCCAGGGTTCAGTTTCTGTCTCTAATTTTCCTGTCCTGGTTTTGTGAACATGGCAAAGCATTTAACCTCTTTGAGTTTCAATTTCCTCATCTTTAAAATGAGTAAGATAGAGGCAGCTAGTTGATGCAGTGGATAGAGCACCAGTCCTGAAGTCAGGAGGCCCTGAGTTCAAATCTGACCTCAGACACTTAACATGTCCTAGCTGTGTGACTCTGGGCAAGATACTTAACCCAATTGCCTCAGCAAATTAAAAAAAAAAAACTAAATTAAAATAAAATAAAATGAATAAGCTATAGGAAAAGAATTTGAAATTCAATATTGAATTAGAAAAATTAAATGAGTATAATAACACCTATACGGTAGGTGTCCTATAGGCTTGTAGTGAGACTCAAAGGAGACTGCAAACCTTGAAGCATTTTAAAATGCTGCAATTATTTCCAGGGGTTGAAAAAGTACGACTCTCACTGAATTAAAGAAGCCAGTACCGAGCTGGCAAATATGGGTTCTGGGAAACCTCTACCTTGAGCTTACCGCTAGGCTTCCGTTCAAAAATAGAAAGAAAAAACCTCAAGAGGGAAGTGGGATAATGTTTTGAACAGTGAGAGCTAAGGGCCTTCTTCCTATCTTTCTGGTCGCAGGAGTCAGAGAGGGTTTGGTTCTCCGTATATGTGGCCAAACGCTGTGATCTTCTGATTTCTTGGAGACTCTTAGAGTGGATCTTGAAGTGATCCCCCTGGATTACCTGGATGGGAAGCCAACCAACATTGTCCTTGAAATAGAGAGCTCGCTGGTCTTTGCGAAAAGCGATGGCGTTTCGGGTGTTCAGCCGCTCCAGCTCCTCCCTATTGTTCACCACAAAAATCTGCCCAAAGAAGAGATCAGTGAGGACTCCAGCCAATGGTTCTCTAGAGCAGAAAGGAAATCATTGGAAAGGAAACAAAATCCCCAGCCCCAAGGTCTTTGATCAATGGATCCCACTGATCAGGATCAGGTCTCTGAGACCCTAAGATTTGAGTTTCTACTCTGAAAGTCCATAATGGAAGGAATGATTCATTTCGAAGGTTCTCCTCTGGGGCCATTGCTCAGGGGTGCTGAGGAGCTTGAGCACAGATTCATCAGACAAAGTAGCCTTACCACAGGCACTCTGGGGTAGTTCGGTCCATGCTCATATTCCTCATATGACGGGCTATTCATATTCATGGAGGATCGGCAGAGACATCTCCCGGGGGGTCCAGGAGGTCCTTTTTCCCCTTTGGGTCCAATTATAGATTGTCCTGGGAAACAAAATACCAGGTCACCATGTTTTACGGCAAAAGTCCAAAAAGCTGGTTCCTGGAAAGGCGGGCTACATTTTTAACAGAATGGTTAATGATAGCTGACATTAATACCCATGCTATCTCATTTGATCCTTACAACAATCCTAAGGAGGAAGGCATTTTCAGCTCTATTTTATAAAATAGAAATCAAAAAAGCATAAAATTTTAGTTCTTTTCTATAAAATGTAAATCAAAAAATGGGGAAACTGAAGCAAAGACAGATTAAGTGACCATCCAGGATCATACAGTAGTAAATGTCTGAGGCTGGATTGACTTTTGGCTCGGTGTTCCATACATTTTTCTGCCCAGTCAATAGTTACAATGGAAAGAACCTTGGAAGTTGCCTGAGTTCAGGGTACCTGAGGGAGAGTGATTTTTTAAAATTGCTTTTAATTTTTAAGCTTTTTTTTTTTTTTTTTTTTAAGAGGAAAGGTAGTGTGGTATAGTGTGGCTGGCCTTGAAGCCAGGATGACCTTGATTTAAATCCCTCCTCTGACATGTGCTGGCTATGGTGCCCCCAGTGCGTTCCATCATCTCACTGTTCTAGGCAATATTCTGAGGTACAGAAAAGGTGCCAGTCTATATAAGTGGAGAGAGAAATTCCCTCTACCAATGAAAATCCAAATCCAGTCCTTACTCCTTTTCCTATCCCTTAAAATCAGCATTTATAAAGTTCCTACTATGTGCTAAGTGCTAGAAAATAGGTTTCTGTCTCAAAGCATTCATCTACATCATAGGAATCTGACAAAAAGTGTGCAGATGTTAGCTGGCAAGGATGAAGACCGGTTCAATCCAAAACATACTGAGTGTACCCTGGGCAAGGTATTGTGGGTACAAAAACCAAAACAAAGCACTTCTGCCCTCAAGGACTTTCCAGTCTACTGGTAGGACACATT